>RQWE01000076.1:0-77682 GCA_004028395.1 Leptographium galeiforme
CCCCCCCCACCATGTCCCCTGTCGACCCCGCCTACACCTTTCTCGACCCGGACGGCTCCGACTCGGCCTGCGATGACGACGACCTCTCCAAACGGTCGGCCTCTCCGGGTCCTCCCCCGCGTCCTTCTCCCCGGTCCCCCGCCCTCGTCGCCGCCTACGCCCTCGTCTGGCTGACCTACCTCGTCGAGGCCGCCGTTGCGGCCACCGCCGCCGTCCTCGCGCCCTACGTCACCTCGGCCTTTGCTCGCCATGCCCTGACCCCCGCCATCGGCCTCGTGTCCTCGCTCGTCGGCGCCCTCGCCGCCCTGCCGCTCGCCCGCCTGCTCGACCGCTTCGGTCGGCCGCGCGGCCTCGCCCTCTGCGTCGTCCTCGCCTCTGTCGGTCTCGCCCTCGCTGCCGCTTCGTCGGCCGCCGCCTCGGCCCACGCCCGTCTCGGCCTCGCCACCTACGCCGCCGCCCAGCTGCTGCAGGCCGTCGGCCACGCCGGCATCCAGTACGTCCTCGCCGTCTTCATCGCCGACACCACGCCGCTGCGCGCCCGCGGTCTCTTCCAGGCCGTGCTCTCGTCCCCCAACCTGCTCGTCTGCTGGCTCGCCGGTCCCCTGGCCGAGGCCTGTCTGCGCGGCCCCGGCTGGCCCGCCGCCTTTGCCCTCTTTGCCGTCCTCCTGCCCGCCGTCACCCTGCCGCTCATTGTCCTTCTCATGCGCCTCGTCCCGCCGCCGCAGCCGCCGACAGCGACACCGACGCCTCGTGCCGACCACCACAACGGAAGCACCACGCCCTCATACTCGTCATTTTCGTCGTCGTCATCCTCGACCCCCCCCAAGGCCTCGTTCCTCGCCACCTGCCGCCTCTTTGACCCCCTCGGCCTCCTCTTGCTCGCCGCCGCCCTCTTGCTGCTCCTCCTCCCCCTCAACCTCAACGGCTGGCCCTCGTCCCTCGTCGCCACGTCTCTCACCCTCGGCGGCTTTTTCGCCGTCGCCCTGGTCCTCTGGGAGTCCCGCTTCGCCTCTACCACCCTTGTGCCCTACGTTGCCCTGCTCGACCACACCATTGCTGGTGCTTGCCTCCTCTCGGCCGCCCTCTTTGCCAGCTTCTTCTGCTGGAATAGCTTCTTTGGGTCCTACCTGCAGGTCGTCAACGATCTCTCCGTCACCGGCGCCGGCTTCGTCACGCAGTCCTACACCGTCTGCTCTGTGCTCTGCTCCATCGGCATCGGCGTCCTCATTCACCGCACCGGCCGCTTCAGGCCCGTCTGCCTCTATGTCGGCATCCCCCTGAGCATCCTCGGCTCCGGCCTGATGCTGTTCTTCTGTCAGACCAACGCCCACGTCGTCTTCCTCGTTACCTGCCAAATCTGCATTTCGCTGGCCGCCGGCACTGTCATGGTCTGCGACGAGGTCGCCATTCTCGCGGCCGCCTCCAATGACCAGGTGGCCATCTCTCTGGCCATGTTGGGCTTCTTTGGCAACATTGGCGGTTCCTTTGGCCTCACCATCTCCTCCGCCATCTGGCAACACGTCTTTCCCAGCCGCCTGGCCGCGTACCTACCGGCCGAGGAGTTGCCCAATCTCGACAAGATTTATGCCGACATCGCGACTCAGCTGTCATATCCGCTGGGCTCATTTGCCCGTCTCGCCATCCAACATGCCTACCAAGATGCCCAAGTAAGAATGCTGGCCGCCAGTACTGCCGTCTGGTTCGCCGGCCTCGTTGGGGTCATCCTGTGGCGCGACATTAATGTTATCGATCGGTGAGTGTGAGAGCCTGACGCCGACAAGCTTTGTACGATACATTTCTCGCTACTTTACGATAATGAACATTTGGAAAGAGATCGCCCTGGCAGGCCTTTACGTAGTAGCGCAGACTAACAACACACTGTTGAGCACTCGGCACCGTGAGCGTGCTACACGATAGTATGAACCAGTCGTCCTGCTGCAACGACTACTCCGGATACTCGTGGTGCCTCTTGGGGTCTAGCTCGCCGTACTCGCGCAGGTAGTTGGTCAGGCGCACGTCGTCGTCGCTCTCGTCAATGTCGGTCAGGCCGTTGCCAAAGTACTCGTACCGGTTGACCTCGGCACCCGCGCGGCGCTCAAAGTGAAAGTCCTCCCACCGCGGGTCCCGCAGCGCGCGCACGCGGTGCTGGAAGCTGCCCGGCCAGCCCAGCACCATGCGGCCCTTTCCGAAGCCGATCTTGCTCCAGCTGCGGCACTCGCCCTGCACGGTCTTGCCGTCAAAGAAGCTGTCAATCAGATTGTTAAAGTCGTCCGTCGCCTCCTGCTTGGGGTCCAAGGAGCGGTAGCTCTGCGACTGGATCTTGCGGATCGCCTTGCCAATGTACGTGGCTGTGATCTCGGTCTGCAGCGGCACCGAGCCGCCCAGCGCATTGGCCTGGGCCTGCAGCACGGTGAAGTAGTTGGGATAGCCCGGCGCCATGACGCCCAGGTAGGACTCGGGGTAGCCAATGGGACTGTGCTCGCTCCATTTGTCACGCAGGTCGACGCCGTCCGCACCGATCAGCGGGAAGCGTGTCGTGTACCCGTTCTGGAACCCGGTGGCCGTGACAATGATGTCAGCCGGCCGATGGGTGCCGTCTGCCGTGATGATGCCTGTCTCGTCGACGCGCGTAATGCCCTCGGTAATGTAGGACAGCACGGGCGTCTTGAGCGCCTCGATATAGCCTGGCGACGGCGTTGGCCGCTTGCAGCCGTAGACGTAGTCGGGTGTGATGCGGGCCAGCCACGCCTCGTCTCCGTCGAGGCGCTCCAGCATGCGGTTCAGGATCTTGTCGCGCGCCGCCAGGTTGACCGGGTGGCCGATGACGGTGCCTCCCTTGAGGCGACTGCGCTGCATGCGCACCTCGAATTCGCGCCGGTACTGGACGTAGGCGCCCGGCTCCTCGTGGAACGCCCGCTTCTCTTGCTCGGTGTAGACGTGGCCGCCCGGCTCCTCGGCCGTGGTCTCGAGAAAGTCACCGACCAGCGAGCTGGAAATGTACGTCTTGGTGCGCACGTAGTGGTCGACGTGGGCGACGGAGCTCAGCAAGTTGGACACCACCTGCTGGCCGCTGGCGCCGGCACCGATCACGGCGACTCGCTTCCCCTCGTACTCGAGGTCCGGAGGCCACCGCGCCGAGTGCACGGCACGGCCCTTGAAGGTGCCCACCAGGCCGGGGATGTCGGGGAACTTGGGCTCGCTGATGCGGCCCTGCGAGCTGACCAAGAAGTCGGCCGTGTCCACAAAGACGTCGCCGGTCTCGAGATGGCGCACTTCCACAGCCCACTTTGAGGCCTCCACCAGCCAGGTGGCACGCACAACCTCGTGTCGCAGCCGGAAGCGGTCGGTCAGGCCGAACTTGGCCACTACGCGCTCATAGTACTGCTGGATCTCGGCGCCCTTGGGGTAGTACTCAGTCCAGTCCAGGTTGGGCTCGAAGCTGAGCTGGTACGCATGCGAAGGCACGTCACAGCGCACGCCGGGGTAGCTGGGGGGGATGTTAGCTGGATTCAGCGACAGTTGCTGGCCCTGTACAAGTCCTGTACGAGTCCTATGCTTTACCTATTGGCTGCCCATGTGCCCCCCTGAACGTGTCAGCAATGGAACAAAAGACGAAAGGAGCACTTTCAGCACATGTGTGGGAGCCCTTCACTCACAATCTTGTCCAAACGGTCATACACGGTAACAGTCGAGTTGGGAACCTTTCGTGACAGCAGCACCGACGTGGCCGTGCCGCCAATCCCGGCACCGACAACGATGATCTCCACGGCCGGATTAGCAACTCGTCCGGCCTCTCTTTTGTTTTCGTGCGCGACTGGGCAAGACTCACTGTCACGGGCCGGTCTTCCACCCATGTCACCTGCTTCGGGGTGTGCCTGGCAGCAATGCGCGCTGCCAAGGCCGGATGGATCTTTGGTGCCTGAGCAGCCTCGGGGGTCGTAGGCCCAGGCGTCGTTGAGGCGGGGCTATCTAGAGCCTCCGAGGCCGCGGCATTGGGGGAGTTCTCGACGAGGCCCATTGTGCTAGCAGACATGACCGAAACGAGCCTGTCCGAAAGAGAGGGGAAGGAGACGCGGGGAGGAGTTGCCGCACTGGCTCTTGTGGTATTATACATACCAGCCATGTCAACAAGACCTGGGGTGGCTCTACAGGGTCTGTCCCCAGACATGACAACTTCTACCTCCCCGATCACGACAGATGGTGGCATGGGCCGACAACGGCCCGGCAGGAACAGCCACCTGCTAGGCCGAGAGTGCTGTTAGTGCCGCATGGGGCGCTATGGGAGCTAGACAGAGGGACTGTGGGTCGCTGGCCGGCTATTTGACAGCGGGGCCATTAGGCAACTGAAGATAATACGCTAAAACAGAAGCCCAAGTCCGGCTTACACCTAGACCGAGTCCTCGGGGACGGACCAGGCTTTTGATATGAGATACTCGGCAATAATGGGTTCCATGCTCACGGAAATATCCCACTGCAACGTAAAAGGGCCGGTTGCGTGTTCGTGGCACTCACCGACATCATCTGGTGTATCCAGCAGGGGCCGGATGTAAGCACAGCAGCTGGCCAACACCATGCGCTCCAAAAGCACGCCTTTCTTGCGGGGGGAAATGTGGCAGGGGTAGCTACGTCAAGATGGGGGCCATGTTTTCTCTCAACTCTCAACTCCCATCCGGCATGTCACATCGAGAAGGGCCTCACTATCTCGTCCAGAACACGTCCAGACACGTCGACGCCTGTTGGAACACCATGCCCGACTCGCAGCACCCCCCGACCGGTGCCCACGACTTGGGCAACGGGAAGAAACGCATCTTTCTTAATGCCTTTGATATGTGCACCGTCGGCCACCTGGCACCAGGCCAGTGGAAGGTGAGTGGTGACAACGACAGGGCTTGCACATGTCGGAAGAGCCGTCTCGTCTCTGACAACGACTCAGAATCCCGCCGACAGGTTAGCGCACAAGCGCAAGCTGTCATACTGGACTGACCTGGCCAAGACGCTCGAGCGCGGCGACATTACGGCACTGTTCCTCGCCGACACGTGCGGCGGCCACGACACGTACAAGGGCAGTATCGACGAGTGTGTCCGGCGCGCCGAGCAGTGGCCGGTGACGGATCCGCACATTGTTAGTAACCAGCAAGCCCTCTGATTTTGCGCGTCTGTAACTCCAACTCAACGACATACACAGCCCATTACGGCCATGGCAGCCGTTACGAAAAACCTAGGCTTTGGCATCACCGCGTCGACGTCGTTTGAGCCGCCGTTCCTGCTGGCCAAGCGCTTTTCCACGCTGGACCACCTCACCGACGGCCGTGTGGCGTGGAACATTGTCACGTCGTGGAAGAAGTCGGCCTTCCAGGCCATTGGCATTGACAATACCATTGAGCACGATCTGCGCTACGCCCAGGCCGAGGAGTACGTGCGCGTCACCTACAAGCTGTGGGAAGGCTCGTGGGCCGACGACGCCGTGGTGGCCGACGTGGCCACGGACACCTATGTCGATCCGGCCAAGGTGCGCACCATCCACCACAACGGCCAGTTTTACAAGATCCACTCCAAGCACATTGTCGACCCGAGCCCGCAGCGCACGCCCTTTTTGTTCCAGGCCGGCGCCTCGGACGCCGGCTCTGCGTTTGCCGCACGCCACGCCGAGGCCGTTTTTGTCAGCGGGCCCAACGTGGCCGTGGTGCGGCCCAAGGTCGACCGCATCCGCCGTCTGGCCGCCGAGGCCGGCCGTGACCCGCGCTCGCTGCGCTTCTTCCGCCTCATCACGCCCATTCTTGGGCACACGGACGAGGAGGCGCGCGCCAAGCTCGAGGACCTGAGAAAATACGCGTCCACGGCGGGCGGCCTGGTGCTCGTGAGCAGCTTTACCGGCATCGACCTGTCCAAGCTGCCGCTGGACCAGGTGATTACGCGCGAGCACTCGATCGTGCCGGACGGCGTCTTTAGCGCCCTCGACAACCGCTCGGCCGAGGGCGCCCCCGAGTGGAAGCCTCGCAAAATTGCCGACACGGCCAGCATCGGCGGCCTCGGCCCCGTGGTCGTCGGCAGTCCCGCCACCGTGGCTGACGAGCTGGAACGGTGGGCACGCGAGGCGGACCTCGACGGGTTCAACCTCGTCTACGTGACCACGCCAGGCAGCTTCGAGGACATTGTCGACCTGCTCGTCCCGGAGCTGCGCCGTCGCGGCATCTACCCGCCAGCACCGGCGCCCGATGCAAAGCCGCTGACGGTGCGGGAGCGGCACCTCAGCCCGGGCCAGTCAAAGCTTCCCGCCGACCACTCGGGAAGCGCCTACAAGTATAATGTGTACAAGGAAGATTCCCCGTATGTGGCCGAGGCCCAGACAAAAGAGGCCGAAAAGGCCGAAAAGGCCGAGTAAAGTGGCAGTGTATCTTGGATGAGGTAGGCTCTCGGTTGGCTTTCATCAACTTGTATCTTTGCAGATGGAAATCCTTCAGCCCTGTACTAGAGCTGCGTCCAAGTTACCGGTGCATAGATGGGTAGCCAAGCAAACCACCTTTGAATTCAGTTTCCACGTCTGCACAGACCTTGAGCTCTACCAGAAAGGGCGATTTGCGCCATCGGTGTACCAACATTCAGGTTCTGTGCCGTTCCCTCCCCGTCCAAGTGCCACGAGACAACGGTGTCTCGCAGCACCCATCGCCACAACACTTGGGACGCACTTTGGGTCGCAGCCCGAGAGCGACTCCACTTGCTTCAGCCCAGAGACCCACCTGACTGTCCCAAGCGAGTTGCGCTAAAAGCCACGTGTGATCCCTGTAAGATACCAACTCATGCCATTTGCAGTGTCAAAAGACGACAACCTTATTTGTGCTTGCGACATTGAAACTGCTTGCAGAATTGCGATTGCGCGACAGAAAAAAAACAGTTATCCGCATTCCCTGCCGCTAATCTGCCGGCTATCCGTCAAACTTATTAGCGAACTACGGAGTCAGTCGGTGGTATCTGGAAGCGTTCGAGCATGTTGTTTAGTGCAAATAACACCCTGGCCAGAGCTTCGGGTAGGCTCAGTCCTGACCTTTCCTCGACGTAGCGATTTGTGACAGCAAGCCGGCATTTATCTCCCACTAGATTATTTGATCCCCTGTCAATACTTTGACGTGATATGCTTGTCCAATCGGCTATACCTCCTTGTTCGACGATCCCAAATAGTATTACTTATGCCGTGAGACGGCCCCAATGGAGGAGACATCAGAAACTTGATCGGCATTGCCAGTTTCTGTCAGCATAGCGTCGTCATGGCCGTCGTTCGAAAGTGGTACCAGTGGTTTGCGCCGAGCGACAGCCCTCAGGAGAGAAAGCTGATCGTGAAGCTCGACCTCTTGATTGTCCCGTACTCCTTTCTCCTATACTGGATCAAATACGTCGACCAGGTCAATATCAGTAAGCTCGAAAATGTTTCTGGCCTTTTGAATTCATAAAGGCAGACGACTAGTTCGCCCAGGCAATGCGTATGCTTGCTTCCGGCATGTCGACCGAACTGAACTTCCATGGCAACCAGCTGGTCCAGTTCCAGACCATCTACACCGTTGGCAGTGTCGTCGGTGCTCTGCCGTTCATCTACATCTTCCCTCGGGTTCCCATGCACTGGCTGGTGCCCTCTCTGGATCTGTTGTGGGGTCTCTTCACCTTGCTGCAATACCGCGCCCAAAGCTTTGGAGAGATTGCGGCCTACCGCTTTCTCGTGGCCATCTTTGAGGCAAGTAGGGCTGGGCGGTGTTGTCCATGGTCCCAGGTCTCTCCAGTACTAACAGCGCTTTGCAGGCGTCTTATTTCCCCGGTGTGCACTTTGTGCTGGGCTCGTGGTACAGGAGCGACGAGATTGGCCGGCGTGGCGGCTTCTTCTATGTCGGTCTGACCCTTGGTGCCATGACGGCCAGTCTCCTCCAGGGGGCCGCGACGAAGCATCTCGACGGCGTCAATGACCTCGCCGGTTGGAGATGGGCGTTTATCATCAATGCCATTATCACGTTCCCGCTCGCACTCATTGGCTACTTTATCTATCCCGGCACCCCTGACAGGCCGAATCCCTTGGTTCTAACGAAATCCGAAATCGAGCAAGCCAAAGAGCGCCTGAAACGCGGCGGCACCAAGATCAAGCCCGCAAAGTTCTCGTGGAGTTTCTTCCGGCGTGTTTTGGTCAACTGGAGGTTTTATCTCTTAACTCTGTGGAACACCATCTTTTTCAACTCAGGCTGCTACGCTTCCGCCTATATCTTGTGGATCAAGAGCCTTAAGCGCTACGACACGGCCGAGGTGAACAATTTGAGTGCCATCGCACCAGGCCTGGGGATGTTCTTTGCCCTGTTCATCAACTTCAGCTCCGACCTGTGGCTCACTCGCATTCAGGCCATTTTGCTCGCGGAGGTGTTCAACTTTACGGCCTTGACCATTTTGACTACCTGGAGCGTCCCGGAATCTGCAAAGTGGTTTGCCTACGCCATCACCTACAGCTCCGTGTCTGTGAGCTCCGTCTTATACGGCTGGGTCAACGTCCTGTTACGCGACAACCCCGAGGAGAGAGCTCTGTACCTCATCCTCATCACAAGTATCGCCAATGCCTTTGTCGCCTGGATCCCTCTGTTGACCTATCCCACGAAAACGGCCCCTCGGTATCCACACGGCTATCCATTTTCGCTTTCAATGTGCATCTTAATGGTGGTGACCTCGCTTGCGGTCTGGTATCTCTTTGGTAACGAAGGGCAAGTCCCCTTGCACTGTCTTGACCTACCATCCTGCTCTAGCTAACAACGTATTAGAGAGAAGAGGGGTGCCACTGCTTTGTCGCAACCGGATGTGGACGATGAGGAAGTCAGCGATGCAGCTGACGAACGGACTGAATCAAGCGCCGCAGCGAAGACTGACGTTGAGGTGAATGTTCATAGATCTTGAAAATTAGGAATCTTTTCCGTAGCTACATGGCGGAAATCTAGAAGCATAAGATTTAATATGGACCTGGACAGGCTTAGTGATGCGAGTTCCCATGCCAGCGCTCCCTCGTGACGATTATGCCCGGGACTATGCTGCTGGGACGGTCATCCGGCCATACAGGTCGTAAGCTCCTCGAAAGCCGGTAACTCCGGTCCCAGCTCCTTTCTTGTACACGCCATTACCGGTCGAAGCGTGGTAATGTGCAGGCAGTCTTCTCCACATGGCACAGCTATCCGTACATGTTGACTGCAGCTATCCTTCGCTTGGTACGATCCGTGGGCCTCGACTGTTGGGCCATGCTAATGTCCACTAAACATCAGTGTCTGCGTGCGAATGCGGACGACTAGGGATCTGTGCATGGGCTGCGTGTGGGACGGGGCAGTGATGTGAATAAGCTAGATGTGGCATCATGGGCTGGCGCGCCTGTGGTTTGCGGTACCGGTGCGTCGAGGCAGTTTATAGAAATAGTGAAAAAAATCATTCTTCGGGCCCAATCTCTGAAAGAATTGCTCTCCACAGTTAGCCACATTTACAATGTCGTCAACCACCACATCCACCGCCACTGTTGTGGCCAAATCTGAGGCTCAAGTCGAAGCCGACTTGCTCAAGCTATCGATATCCCAGGACGAGAAGCCCATAGAGACGGTATGTTATATGTGCTACGTCCAGTTATTGTGTTGTCTTGATAGCAGATAGACTGATACGAATCTGTAGTACAAGTATGCCGACTACCTGCCGGCCAGCGATGACAAGATCACGCTTGCCCCTCTGCAACTCTTTGACTTTGTCGATCGCGGCCTTGCCGCCAACAAAGAAAAGCCCAACCTATTGGGCAGCGAGGGCGTGCAGGCGACAACTCTGACGCCGCTCATCGGCACGGAGATCCGTGGTCTGCAGCTGTCCCAGCTGAACAACCTGCAAAAGGACGAGCTGGCGCTGCTCGTTGCGGAGCGTGGCGTCGTCGTCTTCCGCGACCAGGACTTTAAGGATGTTGGAGCCGAGAGGCAAAAGGCGTTTGCCCGGTACTTTGGACCGCTACACGTCCACGTAGGTATTTCCTGTTCACCATGGCGTTGCAAGCGCGTTGCTCACCTTTGGCATCACAGCCTACCGGCAGCCATATCAAGGACCACCTCGAGTTCCACAACATCTACCTCGGCCCGGACAGTGCGTTCCTTTCCAACCTGCTACAAACCCGTCTGAACACGACCATTTACCACTCGGACGTCTCGTACGAGCTGCAGCCGCCGGGACTCACGCTGCTGACGATGCTCAGCGTGCCACCGACCGGCGGCGACACGGCATGGGCGTCGCAGACGGTGGCCTTTGAGCGCCTGTCGCCGCCGATCCGGACGCTGCTCGAGGGCCTGCGCGCAGAACACAGCGGCCTCCAGCAGGCTGACAATGCACGGCGCGATGGCAAGCATGTGCGGCGCGAGCCGATCAAGTCGGACCATCCGGTCGTGCGCGTTCATCCGGTGACGGGCCAAAAGGGCCTCTTTGTGAACAAGGCCTTTACGAAGCGCATCATCGGCCTCAGGGCGGAGGAGTCGGACGCACTTCTGAACCTGCTCTTCCAGCACATTGCCAATGGCCAGGACTTTCAGGTCCGCATCAAGTGGGAGGAGGGCACGGTGGCGGTCTGGGACAACCGCAACACTACGCACACGCCCATTTCCGACTTTGTCGTGCACGACCCGGTGCAGGATCTGCGCCACGGTGTACGGCTGGCTTCGCTGGCTGACCGGCCGACTGGCGTTCATGGCCTACAGTCGACGTGGTGAACCGGAGGCAAGCCTGGAATCGAAGCCTGGGGAAGGGATCTGGAAGCACAGCTACAAGTTGTATCCATCAGCTCGATAGCTCCCACCAGCAAGAATCCCGACATGTCAATAGTGCTGCTGAATTATCAAACTACCTGGAGGCTTTTTACGTAGGCGTGTAGGTCCCGGGCTAGCCTCAGCCCTCGGGAAAGCAAGGGCTAGCCGGCAAGCCCATCAAACCATGGGTCGCGAAGCAGCTCTTCGGCTGTTGGGCGGTCCTCGGGACGCCATTTCAACGTTTTGCGAATTAGAGCCAGGAAACGGGCCTTGTCCTCCCCCTCGAGGACTTCTTCCTCGTCCTCTAGTGACGTGCTCTGAGTATTTTTGTATTCCTCTTTCAGGGACCCTGCTTTATTAGTTCCAGACATACAGCCGGATTCCTATTAGACTGTTACATACCATCATTGTCAAAGAACTCATCGGCGATATTAGACTGCTCTAACAATAATGCGGGCGGGGGACCCATCAGAGCCACCGCTCTAGCTATGTGGGCCCCACGGGATTCTTCACGGCTGGGCAGCCGCTGCTTGAAAAGAGTCTTGCCCTCGAGCAGGTGCCACAGCTGCGTAGTGACAGGTCAGCGTGTGCCTAGAGAGGCTAGCCGCCCCCAGAGACTTACCGTTTGCCCTATGCCCCAAATATCAATCTTTTCTTTCCAAGGGATGCATAAGATAATCTCGGGTGCGCGGTACAGATCAGGCATGACCTCGTCAATGAATGGGCCAGGCCCGTCGCGAGCTTCTCCAAAATCGCATATGACCGGTGTGCCCTTATCTGGTATTTCCGGTATCATGGACGTGAACACGAAAGTGCCGCCGGGTAGCTTTTTCCGGGGCGACGGATTTTGTCACTCCTCGTCAACCAAAACTTTCCAGGTCTGGTCCGAGTCTGCAGTCAGCAAGAGGTTGCTTGCTTGCAGATCTGCAGCCCATTAGATCATGTCTAGAAATCCACCATTTTAAGGATCTTTTAGCTATTTGAAGTCAATGTATATCGATGGCGTTGGAACAATAAGACGCCAGTGTCTTATACAGTCCGCTGACTATCGCCTTGTCCGAGCTGCACGCTATTTCCCCAGAAGTTTCCGTCCCACAATATCCAGTAAATCTCAGAAGAGGCTCAAGTCGTAACCCAGACCACGTAAAGGAACCTTGAACCAGCATTCTATAACCCGCTTCCACGACTTCAGAAGTGCTTAAGGGCTTTAGACGCACGCCTAGGACCTACTCACAAATACATACGAACACGTTCGGACACAAGCACCTTCATATACAGCGTGACAATGGGTAACTAGGCAGCCTGGATCGAGATGAAAGCAGGGTCCTGGATACTGTAGACGTACAAAAAGTCGCGCTATAGCTAGGCGGTTGAGATAGAGCTATGGCTAACCGCACGAGAACTTGGTAGCAATGTCTCGTGCTTCAAGTCCGGCTAGAGCATCAGCTTACAGCCCCCACACAAACTCGGCTGCTCAAGTCTCGGCCTGTCTAGGACTATATCGCCCAGGCCCTGCGCCAGCACGGGCGGGCGGGGAATCAAGACGGCAAACTCCAAGACCAGATCTCCGCCCTGGATCCCGTACGTCGTGGGATTGGTCGACTCATCGCGCGCAATCGTAGTGCTTCAGTGCATGTAGGCGTTAGAGCTAAGAGAAGCCCTGCAGGAGACGCTCGTTTCGCGGTCGCACTGGGATGTTGCACTGGTCGTGTCTCCTCCACCCACTTCTCTAGTAGGATCATCCGTTTACGGTAAATTTCAATCAGCAGGACAATCTTGGCCTCGTAGAGGGAATCGGCGAACCACCGCTGCATGTCGACCCGGAGTCTCTCCAGCAACTCGGACCAGCCGACTTTTACGACCAGCAGGGGCCAGCTGCCCAGTCCGCGGGGCGGCCACGGCCCGAAGGCGACGACGTCGCCCTCCTTGCTCCCGCTGCCTGGACGGACTCCAAAAAGCAGAGCAGCATTAGTGACTCGCTTCGGCAGGCCGCGCGGCTTCGCCCTCGCTGATGTTTGTGCACCAAGGAAAAAGAGAGACTGCTCGTACGTCAGAAAGAAATCAAAGTTGGGCCGGGAGCGAGGGAGAAACTGTTGCAGGTCTGCAAATTTCGCCTTGCAATTGGGAGACGACGTACACTTTCAACAAATAGTGTGGTACATTTCGTAAATAGAGAGAAATAAGGTCAGAGAGATCAATTGAACCTCCAGACTGAAGAGAGTAGGCAATCGCTGCGGTCTAACTATTACCTAGACGGAATCCACGTTCCGCGAGCCCTGCCAGCCCTGGACGAGCCTCTACACATTTCAGCCCTTCCTCTACTTAGTAATCGCCGTAAATTCTCCTTCCAAAGCAGCATGCGGCTTCTTTCTATCGACCATCAGCAGCTGACAACCAGGACGACAACCACGATAACGACGACAGCGATGACAGCGACGAGGTAAAGCACCCTCGCACGAGTGCCGAAATGCATGGTGGGGCCGGCCTACATTACCAATCACGGTCATCGACTTGAATGCTCACTTGTGATGATATCTGAGAGCGATGGCCTTCCGATGCATGTCATCCGATTCTGCGAATGTTCCCGGGCCATACTGGCTTTTCCTTTTGCCTTTTCTTTCACTGGTGATGTCTTAAAATATGTGTTTCCGCAGCCAACACCATGCCATGCATGACGTGTTTTGCGTCTTGGCTCGCCCATCGGCCACCACACGCTGTATTTCAGGCGGCGGTTTCAACTAACTTGCGACAGCTAAATCACACAATATGTAGTACCGCTAGTGATCGACCAGTGTGACCAACCAAATGTGTCTCTGGCAATTGCGTGCTCTGCATGTCCCTTTCACAATTGCGTGACGCTCTTTGGATTTGTCATTCTATATGGCCTGTCGCTGTCCACGGCGAAGTATAAAGGAACTTGTCTGCAGTCGAGAGCGTGAACGGCAGAGCAGGAACAACGCACGGCTACGACTTAGTCGCACAAATATACACCAACACACACGAACACAAGCACCTACCAGCGCGACAATGGTTAACCAGGCAGCCTGGATCGAGGGTAACGCAGACCTCCCGCTAGTTGTCAGAGAGGCGCCCAAGCCGGAGCCGGGCCCAGACGAGGTCCTCATCAAGACGGTGGCTGTTGCCATTGTGTGTTCTTCTCATCCAGACGGCGTGTGTCAGGTCACTAACTTTGAGCAGAACCCAGTCGACTATAAGCTGCAGTATGATCCCTTTTGCCGCAAGGCGGTCTTGCAGAAACTGACTGCCATCACTAGGAACAACGGCGACTACTCCCCAAGTAAGCCCTTTATCCTCGGCGAGGATGGCGCCGGCGTCGTCGAGGCGGTCGGCGCCAACGTGACCGACTTCAAGAAGGGCGATCGCGTGATTGCGTGGGTCTCCCCCCGCACTCTAACGGTTCCGGCAGTTCCCGGAGCTGACTCCAAGACTGCCTGATCTGGATCTGGGTCTGGAAACCAGTGGGCTGACTCTCTTCGTCGCAGACACGCCAACGGCCTTGGTGTCGGCAAGCCGCAGAACTCGTCCTTCCAGCTCTTCTTCGTCACCACCTCCCGCCTCGTCAGCCTAGTGCCAGCCAAGCTGTCTCTCGAGACTGCGGTCGTACTGCCGCTCGCTCTGTCGACAGCGTCGGCCGGCCTCTACGACCCCGCGCTGATCGGGCTGCCTCTTCCGTCGGCGGACCCCGCCCACCAGGTCCCGCAGTCTGGCCGGACCGTCCTCATCTGGGGCGGCTCATCCTCTGTCGGTAGCGCCGCCATTCAGCTGGCCAAGGCGTCGGGCGTGCGCGTTGTCAGCACGGCTTCGGCACACAACCACGCCTTGCTACGGGCGCTGGGCGCAGACGCAGTGTACGACTACCATGGCAAGACGGTCGTGGACGACCTGGTCAAGGAGCTCAAAAACACCGACCTTGTGGGCGTCTATGACGCAATTTCTCTGGATGCGAGCACGGCCGAGGTGGCGGCGATCCTCGAAAAGCTCAACAAGAAGGCTCCAGTAGCCAACGTGCTGCCGTCGGATCGCAAGACAGAGTGGTACAAGCCCCAGTTTGGTAAGTGCCCCCTAACCGAATGAGGAGTGAAGGAGGCGGATAAAGCTGACCAAAGCAATCAAGTCCGCTCACTCAACATCGCATCGGGATCGCTGGCCTTTGTCGGCGAGGGCGTGTGGGGAAAGTTTGTGCCGGCAGCGCTGGCCAACGGATCGCTATTGGCGAAGCCGGACGCGAACGTGGTAGGCCACGGCCTTGCTAAGATTCAGCACGGCATCGACGTCCTGCGCAAGGGTGTTTCGGGACAGAAGGTGGTGGTCACTCTTTGAAGTGTGAGCGGCGACATACGGACTAAGCAGATGAGAGCAGACGCGCCGCTTTTATAGTTCATAGTAGTCTGTGGTGATAACAGTAGAATCGGTCATATGTCACTTTTGTCTACGGCATAGAAACAGACTCGTACGGGACAATACGACGGCTGACATGTGGTTAACATTCAATCATGAACGCGCCGCCAAGCATACCCAGTCAACGTGCGGAGGCCTGGGACAGGCATATGCACTTTCATCTGCCGGCTTGCCCTCATGCTTATGAAAACTGGCTAATAATTGGGTGGCTAATTGAGTGACTGATCAGATACGACATCTACGAATGCAAGCCGTTCCAGCTACGGCATCTTGGAGGGGCATTACCGTTGGCTAGTAATAGACAGACGATAGTATTAGCACGGGCCGTCTTAGGGTAAGTGTTTGCACTAGGTCGTAGTCGGCGGGGGGATGTCCAAGGGTGGGCGGGCTGTTCACGCCCCGAGTGTGCGTTGGGAACTTGAGGTTTCGGGCTATAGGGGAGCCTGGAGTAGCATATTGGCTAGAGCTTGTTATATTTTTGGTTAAACATGGTGAGCTCGCTTTGTTTGGAACTGGTAGCGGTGGCTCCTCCACCACCCCATACTGCTTTATAGGCGTAATAGATGTAGATTATTGAGATAATGAACTCGTGGTTGTCTGTTCCTAAGCTCTATTAATCTCTCCCCGGAAAGGCAAAATTGCCCTCAAGAGTCCCGTGACCCTCGCTGGATCAGTATTTCTTTCATGCTTTTCCTGGTAGTTCTCGCTCTTGTTTAACCGCCAGTTTGTAGTTGGCTCTGTGGAGTGATCACACAAGACCACCGCGCCAGATCGCCAACGAAATGCAATCTTCGTGATAACTGAATTAGTTTTGCACAACGAAAGCAAACTAACAAAAATGGAAGACAGATACTCTGCAAATCGGAGAAATTGGGTTTTAACAATCGTAACGAGTTAATAAGAATATTATCGTTAGTAAAGCTGCAGCTTCCATCCATTACAATATTATACAAAGTAAGCCTTAAGTCCTAGAGCAGGACATTACAGAGGAATCAAAACAACAGGATTAATTATTTAGTGCAACAAACTTAAAAGCCACCAATCCCTCCAAGTCCATTTACCACACATTACTGCATTGTTATCACAGTGTCTCCGTTCTCCTCGTCACGCGCTGCTCTACCAGGAGTCTAGCAGTATCGGTGTACCCAGAGCGTACTGCTGCTTCTAAGGCACTGCCGTAATGTCCTGCCTGGAGCTGTTGATTGACATCCGCGCCTTGGTCGATTAGGAGTTTGACAGTATTGGTGATCCTAGACAATGCTGCTGCTACTAAGGCACTGCCGTAACGTCCTGCCTGGAGCTGTTGATTGACATCCGCGCCTTGGTCGATTAGGAGTTTGATAGTATCGGTGTTCCCAGACAATGCTGCTGCTGCTAAGGCACTGCCGTAACGTCCTGCCTGGAGCTGTTGATTGACATCCGCGCCTTGGTCGATTAGGAGTTTGGTAGTATCGGTGTTCTCAGACAATGCTGCTGCTGCTAAGGCACTGCCGTAACGTCCTGCCTGGAGCTGTTGATTGACATCCGCGCCTTGGTCGATTAGGAGTTTGATAGTATCGGTGTTCCCAGACAATGCTGCTGCTGCTAAGGCACTGCCGTACGTCGCACTCTGCAGGTTGACATTTATGCCACGCTTGATGAGTGCATTGCATGTGGACTTGCAACCTCCTGCTGCAGCGAGAGATAGGAGGTGGTTACCCTGCCAGTTTGTTTGCGTGACCGAAAAACTTGCAGTATTCCACCAGTCCTCTAAGAGGTTGTAAAAAGAGCACCGACACATTATAAAAATTGCCCTGTCCGGTGGCGAAATATCACACGCAAATGGCGGTAGAATAAGATCCCACGCTCGAGATTGATAGCTGTTTTTGTGAGGATGCCACTTTCGATATTGATAGCTGCTTTCCATTGGCGATCCAAGAAAGGTTTTGAGCAGGCTAGCCAGCACAAAGTTGGCGGCTTGGTCGTGCAGAGCTTCAGTGTGGCCGATCCAATTTTTTTGAGCATACTTTTGAACCGGATGCTTTGGATTAAACATGTCCCCCGGGTCGCATGGGATCCTCCAGTATTCAGGAAGCTCAACATACGATTCAAGCTCAAGCTCATAATACGATTCCGGGTAGACCGCACCAATTAGAAGTCGCAGACAGATTCTGGCCGCATAACAGTGCGCCTGGTGAAGTTCCCAGTGGCTCTTTTCGAAGTATTCCCGAACCGAGAGATGGGAGAGTCTCCATACCTTTCGCTGCGTGTCGATGACAAGTAAGTTGTTGCAAAGATGCAGCAACTGATTTTCAGTGATCGGGCCAAGGGCATTGGTACTCTTGTCCGGGTCAATACGGATTGCTGCCAGGAGCTGTACGCTTCCCATGGGTTTAAGTGAACACATCACCCATTTAAAGGCGCGTTCTGCATACACTCGATCGTGTTCGTGTCGGTTCGCTATTATGTTGTATATCTCGTCGTAGGCCGCCTTTAGGCCTGCAGGGAGCTTCCCCAGTCGGTCTCTGATGGCCGCCTCGGATTCAAGTTCGAGAATATCTTTGATCTGCAGATACACCCATTGAAACCTGTTCCATATTAGCGATTTTCCTTGTTTGTTCCCTTGGGCAGCTTACATCCCCCCGCTCTTCTCAAAGAGAACTCTGCTAATGTCTTCTTTCAACAGGATGGCCATTTCGTTCCAGTTGCCGTGCTTGACAATCTCCTCGGTGATGAATTTCCGGATGTCCTCTATGTTATTCTTCGCTTGAATTTCGATGTTCGGCTGGGAGAGGAACCGCTGTCGAATGTCGCGATCTGGTCGGCTTGAGATGAAGACCTTGACACGGGACTTTGTGTTCGCCAGCAAGAACTCAATTACATCCACCAATTTCCTGCGTGAAGCCGGTTCACACTCGTCGAGGGCATCCAGGACAAGCGTGGTTCTTGTGAAGAGATTCGACAGCGCCAGAAGTTGTTCTCTGCAACTGATGAGGCTAAAGTCCGATCCATCGCGCTGTGTGCCAGGGAGAACTTCGCGCAGCTTTGTTCGCGGGACGCCTGCTTTACTGGCAACGTCCACCAGCTGACAAACGTAGCATCGGAGCACAGAGAGTGGCTCGCGGCGGTCAAATTCGTTGCGGTTGCAGTAAAAGAAGGCAAGCCCCTCGCGATCTGGCGGGGCCTGGAACCGGCTGCGGACGTGGTCGATAACTTTAGACGCGAGAAAGGTCTTGCCAGCACCGGCTAAGGTGGAGAACAGCCGGTTAATAGAGAATTCAACCAAAAGATTGGAAGGCTCGCCACTTACGAGAACCCTGAAGCCAGAGAGTTGCAGACGAGCTGTCATCATCCCAGCCGTGGAAGTCCTTGTGGTTCAATAGCCACTCGCATGTAGCAGCAGTCCGCGCCTCCGTGATTGCACTGTGGTGTTTTCCGTAGAGTACAGGTGAGATTCGATCCAGATATTTGATCCATACCTCATCAGAAATATCAGCAGACGCAGCTGTGTTGTAGATGGGGCCGACGTGGATGTTCGATTTACCCGTCGCCTTGATATTCTTAGCATAATTCGTTGAATTGTTGGCTTCCATTTTTGTAGGATCAAGTGCTTCAATTCTGTGGCTGGTGGTATAGAGAAGAGAAGAAGGAGGAGGAGGAGGAACCGCCGGGCGTGGACGGCGTAGACAAGTGGGCGGCAAAACTGCTGGGGCAAGAGCGGGGCAGGCATTCAGCCTTGCGAGGGGTAAGCCAGACAACCTAGAAAAATAAACGTAGGAGATACTGTGGGATTCTTTTCATGATAGGCTGGCTCGTGCAATGTGGAGATAGAAGCACGCGAAGGAGTGGCAGTGCTTGTGAAAATGGTTGAATGTTGCGTGGAAAATGACCCTAAAGATAAAGTATAAAAGTCATATGAAGCTAAAAGAGAGTGCATCATGTCAGAGAGCATACGATACATCCGCTGGGCTTTACAGATGGCGACAAAGAGCATTGTGGAAAGGAGACGCAGCACACTGCTTGGATTGTCACGGCCGCGACAGTATTCGTCACATCTCGTCTGATCTGTCCCGCAGCGCAGTTAGAACGAAGCAACGTCGTCTCCTAGATGTTGAGCGGAGCACAGAGTGACCCTGCTATCGGGAGTCCGACAGCGGGGCCTAATTAGGCGGTTCACTATCTGTTAGCGTAGAGCGGAGAAGAGTCTGTCTCGCCTGGCAGCCAATTCGTCTTTCTCGACCCATTGCTAGATGTTGGGCGATTTGTTTCAAGGCCGTGAATGGCAATGATGTCCTCATCGGTTCTCTCCCGCCTCTCTTTGGCGTGCCGACTTGCGCGAGACGCACGTCACCCACTCATTGGGAGTACTCCATTGCCGGTATGCAGACTAAATATGTCGGTCAAGTATCGCCTCAACACATGTGGGTCCTCCGCCACAGTCGCAAGCCACACTGCCTTTTGCGCAAGTCGACCCGCCGCAAGATTTTCAATTGCTTTGAGTCATCGCAAATCTTTCCTGGAGCAACAACCGTTTGGACGCACCAACACCATCATGTCGCCCATAACTATCCACCTTCGGTCGGAGACGAAGCCGTTTGAACGCCGATCGCCACGTATGTCTCTTGTCCTGTTTTTGCTTCTCTCCTTGTAGGTATATATATAGCTAACAAAAAGCAGTGTCGCCGGCGTCGGCCAAGGCTCTTCTCGAAGCGGGCTACCTTCTTCGAGTCGAACGAAGCCACGACCGCATTTACAAGGACGATGAGTTCGAGGCAGTTGGTGCCAAGATGGTGCCTGCCGGATCGTGGGTCAATGCGCCACACCAAGACATCATCCTGGGCCTGAAGGAGCTCACCGACGGCGAGACTCCTCTGCCGCACGCGTACATTCATTTCCAGCACTGCTTCAAGCACCAGGACGGCTGGGCGGCGGCTCTGTCGCGCTACGTCCGGGGCAATGGCCTGCTGTACGACCTGGAGTTCCTGACGGCCGAAGACGGGCGCCGCGTGGCGGCCTTTGGGTACTGGGCCGGCTATGCGGGCGCCGCTCTGGCGCTCACGGCCTGGGCGCATCAGCTGCAGCACCCGGGCGTGGCGCAGGGCCCGGTGCCTCGTTTTGACTCGGCCCCGGCTCTGACAGAGCACGTCAAGTCGGTCATCAAGGGCTCGGTCGCGATCAATGGCGGCCAGCCTCCCCGCGTCATCGTCATTGGCGCTCTCGGCCGTTGCGGCAAGGGAGCCCGCGACTTTTGCGTCACCGCCGGCATCCCGAAGTCGCACATTCTCGAGTGGGATCTGGAGGAGACCCGCCGCGGCGGTCCCTTCCCCGAGGTGGCGGCGTCGGACGTCTTTATCAACTGCGTCTATCTGGGCCCGCATCGCATTCCTCCCTTTATCACGTTCGAGTCGCTCTCGTCGCCCGAGCGCCGCCTCCGGGTCATCTGCGACGTCAGCTGCGACCCCAACAGCGCCAACAACCCGATCCCGGTGTACTCCAGCTACAGCTCATTCGACAGCCCGACCGTCCCCATCTCCCAGAAGATTGAGGGCCCTGAGCTGCGCGTCGTGGCCATCGATCACCTGCCCACCATGATTGCACGGGAATCCAGCGATGAGTACTCTAGCCTGCTGCTGCCGAGCTTGCTCACCCTGAACCGGCGGGATACCGAGGGTGTCTGGGTGCGGGCACAGCACACTTTCGAAGAAAGGGTGAAGGAGCTGCCTACCTCGCAGCTGTAAGCGCAGCCACTCGAGACTCGCGTGGGCGTGTTATCGTGGGGTGTCACACGATGGGTTTAGACAGGAATGGGTTTAGACAGGACGCAAGACCCTGTATCTGTGGCCTGATGTTTAATAGTCAAGTTGTCGTTGTCGATGGAGGTCCCAAAAAGGATCCCTTGATCATGACTGCACGTATAGAATCAAAGTACCATGTAAGAACCTGTGAGCGGAAGCGGGGCGAGAATCGAGCACTATTTGTGAGACTCTTGTTCTTTTGTGCCATATGATCTGCGTCTTCTGTCGCCAGCGGTATCTTGAAGAGCGAGAAATCCAGACGTTGGCCAGCAGGGGATGTGAAATTGTGGGTCTCAAATTGATCTGTCCTAATTCAACCTCAGTTCAACTAAAACACTTGAGAGCTCGCATCTTCTCTCCAGGTTTCTGCTTGTGTTCTCGCTCACTCATCTGGCCGTTTTACAAGTCTTGATAAATGTCTTTCCTCTCCAGATTAATCCCGAAGTTCGCCCGGGCGCCGTTGGTTCCGCGCGTCTTTCCCACGTCCTTCCCGCGCATCAGTGCAGATGTAAAAATCGAGGAGGAAATGTTCTCAGACTACGTGGCCGCTCGCTACTACCAAGTCCGTACTGGCGAGGTGTTTTCGTCGCAGTTCCAGGTCGTGGGAAAGCTTGGCTTTGGTGCTATCTCAACGGTTTGGTTGGCTCGGGACTTCAGGTAAGTTATCATCTTGCTGAACGGTTTTAGCTGGCCGAATTCCTCGGTAATTATACCTTTGTCGTCTTAAAGGTCTTTATCCGTATGCAAGTTCTAGGGCAAAGCAAAAACTTGGAAATTAATGCCTTTAATACGATCGCGTTAGTTGCAGCCTAACAGTCGATTAGGGCCCTCTTGCATAACTTCCGTATCACTAGCCCTGATGGACAAGGGCACCGCGGCCTAGTACACCAGCCGCTATAGGAGACCGTAGACCGGCTGTTGCGGAGCCGCCCAGACGATCCTCGCCTACCACTAGCGGTGCTGGGGATGGTGCTGTTCCGGCTGTTCCTGGCGTTGGACTTTTTGCATACAGAGAGCCATATAATCCACACCGATCTCAAGATGGACAACATCTCATTCGGCTTGTCAGAGAATAAACCCGTGTTAGAGCAATTCGAGCGGGACGAGCTGGAACACCCGACGCCACGCAAGGAGGTCGAGGACGGCCGGATCATCTACCAGTCGCGGACGATGGATGTACCTGGGAAAATCGGATACCCAGTCCTGTGCGATCTCGGGTCGGTCATGTCAGGCGAGTAGAAGAACACCCACGATGTGCAGCCTGACCTGTACCGCGCGCCCGAATTGATCCTGCAAATGCCCTGGTCCTATGAAATCGACATATGGAATGTTGGCTGTTTAGTAAAGCTCGCCTTCCCGTATACAATCGCACCTGGATCACACTAATTCGGCAACATTTTAGGTCTGGGATATGTTTAAGGGCAAACACCTCACCTTTTCGACAGCCAAGACACGGAGAATGGCACAAGCCGCGACGGGCGCAAGCACCTTGGCACCATCATCTCGCTCCTTGGCCCGCCCCCACCGGAACTCGCTGCGCGGTGTAAGGCGTACAGCAAATTCTTCAACGAAAAAGGTGAGTTGTATTCGCAATGCCCTGCAAGTGCGTAAATACGGACACACGAAAATGGACTCGTTTACGTTTATGCGTTATATAGGAGAATACAACGCCGGCATCCCCTTGCCGCCCCGTCGTTCCTGGGAGGAAATTGAGACAGCCTTGGAGCAATTTGGGGACAAGGAACGAGACAAATTCCTCCGACTGATGCGCAAAATGCTACAGTGGATGCCCGAGAAGCGTAGCACAGCGGCCGAGCTTTGCAAGGACGAATGGATAAAGCAGAGCATATAGATTACGAGATAGTAGAAGAGGTCATTTGAATAAATGGGGAAGTGTTGGTTTGAAAGTATCACGCATCAAAAAGAGAGCCAGAAGGGAGACGACGCTTGCCCGGGGGGAAGCAGTGCATTAGCTTGGAATGAGGCATTGGACTGGGGACTTTGCCATGATCAAGATCAGCCAAAAAAAAACCCAGCGTGAGCCAATGCTTTGCACTAGTCCATGGTTGGACGGCAGCGTTCTCGTAGCCTTGTCCTCCTCCTTAGCAGAGCTCGGACAAACTAGGCCCGGTGGCTACTGTTTTACTAGTTGGCGATGAATTTGACGGTTCTGACCCGTGAGGGCCATTTATTTCGCGAGCCTGTACCTGCCCCGAATTATTTCTGGCAAAGGACGTTGAGGTGGGCATCTGATTTCAGGTGGACACAGTTGAACAGCCGGCCCTGTACTCGGGCTACCGCCGGGGAACTTTGCCTAATACGTGATGCCGTTTGCGCGCGAGATGTGGTGGCGCATGCGGGCGTCGATTGTGGAGACTGTGATGTCTCGTCGGCTGGGGCTGCCGTAGCTGGTCAAGGCGAGCCAGACGGGCATGGTCGAGCCAGCTTCATCTGCGGATGTGCTTGGACCAGAGGATGTACCTACCCTCCTTCCTCTGTGAGCGCTTCTTGTCTTGGGCATTGGACACGCCAGCTTGCTGACGGCTGCGAGGATTCCCATTCCCGGAGCCCGTCGTGACAGAACACGACTTTCAAATGTTGGGCAGGTTTGAGTCGGCAAGTGCTGGGCAAGGCGTGGCGTTTTTGGGGGGGGTCATGGACGCTGGCGTGGAAGCGAGGTCTGGTGCACAGCCGACGCGCATGGTCCACTGGACCGGGTTAGAGGCTCACAGAGCGCGACGAATTTCGGTATTTCGGCATTGCTCGGTCAACATGTACATAGCCGATTCGGTGATTTTCGGCAATACGACTCTTTCCCCCAACCCACGTATCTGGACATGCTTGTCAGACCGTCGTCCCGCTGCACAACTCAGCCGTAGTAGGGTACCACGCCACCGGTATGGGCCGCAGCACAATGTCTAACCGCATCTCGTACTTCTCCAACTGTCTCCAACTGTCCCCAACTGTCACAGTGGTAATTCTAACAAGAGTCTTGTATAATGCGTCTAATATCAAATGCAGTCATCTATGTGTCGTGATTCATACGTCTTACACCACATCCTGGGCGGCACTCCTTTGCGCCCGCTTCCCGCCACGCCACTGGAGCAGCGCCGTCGGAATGACACTGACAACAACAATGAGTGCGGTCGTAATGCCAGCACTGTTGGCCACACCCACCTTGTCAAACATGTCCGGAAACCTGATCGACAGTTAGTTTCCCTGCTGAGAGCTGAAAAGCTGCTTTGAGTGATTGGTGAAAGACTTACCAGAACGGCCCGATAAAGCCCCAGGTCTGGCGGACAAGCGTAATGAACACACCAACCGAGCCTGACTCGGTCGGGTTGCTGTCCACCGCATAAGTCACGAGGACGGTTGTGACAATCTGGTTGCCAAATGCAGCCAAGGCCACGCCAACCAGGGGCGTAATGTTCCACTTGCCCTCGGTGGCATGTTGTGTCTGCACCAAAAACACAACCATACCAGCAATGGTGACAAAGAAGCCAATGTAGCTCAACCAAAGTCGGTACTCTGGCGCCGGCCGGCTGGCCGAACGACGAGCATTGCGCTTCATCCACATGTCAGAGAGAGGGCCGCCAACCTGCTCGCCCAGCACGGAGCCAATGATGAGGGACAGGAACTGGAGACCCAGCTGCTGCGCGTTCAAGCCGAACTTGACTTGCAGCAGAGACGGGATTTCGACCGTGTTCATGACATTGGCGAACAGAAAGATCATGGCGTAGGCGGCAGCCGGAATCATGACGGAGGCGCGCGTGACCAGCGTCAGGGGCTGGACGAACTCGTAGGCCGTCATGGGCGTCGGGTCGATGCGGCGGAAGGTGAGATACTGGGCGACGAAGCCTGAGGCCTCCGGCCGGCCAGTCGGGCCAACGTAGCGAGTCTCGGGGCCGAGGAAAATGTAGAGAATGAATTGCCCGCCATTGATCTACACAGTTAGCACTGACATGGGCACAAGAAAATCAAAAGGGTTTAACGCACCATGGCCAGGATCCAAAAGATCCACACATATCCGACGCGCTGCGTGACGAATCCAAACAGAAAGGGCGAGAGCGGGACGCCGAGCGTGGTAAGCAGTGTCCACACGCCCATGTACTTGGCCCGCTCGTGCTTGAAGAAGCACTCCGTCACCACGGCGCTGCCAATGGCTCCAGCCGGGCTGATGAAGAACGCCGCCAGGGCACGGCATGCCGCGAGCGATCCATAAGTGTGGCATTTGGCGCAGCCAATATTGCACACCAGACTGCCGATGAGCGAGATAAGGAAAATGGGACGACGACCATAACGGTTCGCCAGCGGCTTCCAGAAAAAGGGCGCGCCGCCCACGACGGCAATTTGTAGGGATGTCATGTACGACGCCCGCTGTATGGTGACGCCGAGGTCTTCGGCAATCAACGAATAGGCCGGGATGACGGAGGAGGCGGAAAAGGTTGCCATGAGTGCATGGAAGGCCACGAGAATGAGATTGGTCACTTTCTGCGTCTGATCAGCGCCTGTCTTCTTCTCACGAGAAATCGCAAGCATAAACAAACCTTCCATTCGGGCCAGTTGTATGGATCAGCTGGATCATTTGATGGGATGGGATCGAGCTCGACTGTGCCATGCCGCTGGATCAGGTAGTCGCGGTGATCGGGATGCAGGGTCGTCTCGGCATGCTCCGGCGCCGCAATCTTCTCCCCGTGGCCATCGCTGTCTGTGTGGGTGTCTTGGAGGCTCATGATGGGCAGCTTGTCTCTCCTGGCTGAAGTTTTCAGAGGGGAAACAGTCGATGCTCGGTCAAGACACTGAGAAATGCAAAACACGTCGAGTCAACGAGGTAAGAGCAGAATGAGTGCTACAAATACTTGAAAAGTTGTGAACACAAGTCCATTGCCGACTTCTTTTGCCGAGAATCCCAGCCGCTAACACTAGTTTGAAAGAAATCGCTGCAATGTTGACTACTCCGCACCCCGTGTTTGCTTTCATGGTCAGTCGCCACCGAAAAAGGAGTAGCGTGGTAAATATCAGCAGCCCCATTGGCGGAAATAAAGGGTTATGTGGAGAGCATATTTCTCCATTTCCCCTCATACTCCGCACTTGGAGAAGTGTGGAGTACTGTCAAAGGTGACAATGTGCTTGGAAATAATCTTTGTGGAGAAGGGAGCGGTTTTTTTGGTCACAGTACCCCGTTCGAACGCGTCCTCCATGTGCCTGGAGGCAACTTTGTTATCTGGCCTTGGTATGGGGGAATTGCGTGGCACCCCAACAAACCCCCCACTTTCCAGTTATTGGGGTACGGAGTAAAATACCACTTTTGGCCACTGCGTATCAAGGCACGAGAGATTAGACCGTTCTTTTTGCCAATGGTTGAACCAACTTGACGGGCACAACAGTCAAGACAGCCTAAATTTTGCTGTCCATAGCCTAGAGACACGCATCGCAGAGTGGTTGTCCTCTCGATAGGCTGCGAGTAGTCGGAGGCGTGTCCAATCGCAATTTGTCCATAAGCTGCCCCAACCCGACGCCTCCGAGCTATTTCCGTATGCTAAGCTAGGAAAGGCTAGCAATTCTCCGGATTTAACATCGCAAATTTCAGGCAGGAGGCTTATGCGTCGTTGTTTGCAGAGTTGCGGCATCGGTATCGTCGAACTCGGACCATATCCGCCGGCTCGGCGGATCCTTCGTGTTTCCCGTCTTTTTGCTCAGTCCACGTAGATAACGGCTGGCCATTCATACCTCGAAGGAGCCAACAATGTGGTGTGGCTCGAGACCTGTCGTCCCGAGACCGGGTAAAGGGCGCCTAGAACTGTTCCACAACGCTTTCCTTCTGCTCACGCTTAAGCGGTTCAAATTGCATTCTGGCATCCGCCGTGAGGGCCTTGCGGTCGCTTCCAATCACTGGCATCCAGCTGTAATCATCCGTGCCGTAGCACCGCGACCGCATGGCAGGCGCGCTCTTGCCGGTCTGCAAGTTTTTGAAATCAAACACCACGAGACGATCCCCACGAGACGATCCCCACGAGACGATCCCCACGAGACGATCCCCACGAGACGGTTGCCGCACAGTCACGGGGCCCCCGAAGAATGGCGGTGCGGTCATCCAACCGATGCTTTGGCAGGCACAGAGCGCACATATTAGGCGACACAATGAGACAAGTCTTCCAGGTATCATAATCGACAAAGTCCAAAATCCGGTTTACCATCTCCACTGGCAGATATGCGGCCGCCGATCCGCCGGCGGCGGCATGGCGGTTCGCCACAGTGTCAAAGAAATTGGCCATGGCGGCAATACCAGGAAATTCATCGCATATCGTCTGCGTTCTACAGACGTACGCAAGCGTGATTAAGTGCGTGTGAGGGAGGCTCAATCTCTGGTCTTTGCGGACCGGTCGCTCACGGGGATGCGCGCTGAAGCAGAGATCCTCGCGCAGAGGCGATAGGTGGAGCGATTTGGTGAGGCGGATGGTAGACTCGCCAACAGCACAGTCGGGCCAGGAAACCTCGGCGAAGGCGACGCTGAAGAGGGAGAGAACCACCATGTAAAAAGTGGTGAGGGTGGGGGCGTTTTTCTCCGTCTTCTTCCCCGCCCTCCCCGCTTTCCCAGTTTGCTCGAGGTGTGCTACTGGCAGTGGCAAGGAATGAAATAGGACTGCTAGAGCATGCTTGGGACAGCTAGTTTAACTACCATCTTCACCCACGACGGCACCGTCTGCCTCCACTCATTTGACTGTCCGCAGACGAGGCATCCAGGCTGCCAGACTAGCCCCTCACCACTGACTCTTTTCCTTCGGGGCATGCTCATGGGTTTCTAAACCCTCTCCAAGCACACTTTTCCAGCCATTCTCGTTGTTATAAAGAGGTATCGATGCAGTCCACTGTACGCATATCCAGGCCTTATGTCCTTTGCAACATTTCTAAATTTTACGTAAAGTTATTACATTACAACCTCGAGTGACTTCTATCATGTGAATGTATGGGCTACAAAATACAGGCGATCTTTGTTTCAAGCCTCTGGAGGACTCGATTGATTGATTGACTCAATCCCTATGTACAGCTACGTATTATATTCACGTCAAAACTGTAGCGCTAGTCACTGGCGATTAGGGTCCGTAACGTGCAGAACCCTCATGGGGAAGAAACTGCGGAGGTAGGGGGGCCTCGAGGGGGTATGATCCACTTGGGGTCGAGCACCTTTTCCTGGTGATATTCAAGTTCCACAAAGTACAACGACGGCACCGCTATTAGTACCTCTAACAACACCGTCTACAGTCTCCCGCGTGCTCCCCTCCAATGCGCTTATGAGTCCTACACAATAGTTATTGCCTCCTCAGGTACACCCTGCGCAACGGGAATTTCTGCCGCAGTCATAAAGCACCCGACGCGCCGGAACGTGCCCGACTCATGCCTCTCCAACACGAGCCAAAAAGTTGCTGGCTGGCCATTATCATTCCTATCGTAAGCACATGCCCAGACCAAGAGCAAGACTATCTCCCTCCCAGATAGCTCTGTCTCGTATTTGAGGTCGTCCCACCGAATGTCTAATACGCCAGGCAGGTGCGTCCAGGTCATGGTGAAGCTCCGTAATGTGATGGATGCTCCGGGAATGATGGGGCTAAAGGCTGCGTGCAGAGGCGTCGTCCGCACGTCCATGCTCTCAACGGATGCCATGTGCGTGAGTGTCGTGATGCTAGTCACGGAGCAACGTACCTCGGTATAGAAGTGGAAGACAAACTCGACATTTCTGTCGCCTGCTGCCCATGACCAGGACGGTGCGCGGTAGGTTTGGGTGTCAGCAGCCCAGGGCAGCGACGAGATAGTACCGCTTCCCGTCCGAGGCTTGGCCCTCGCCCAGCTCAGACACCAAGGCATGTGCTCGCGCCACAGGCCGGCAACATACGTGACCCCGTGATAATCGCGGTACAGATCCGCCACGGCTGCAAGGGCCACAAGGTTATCAGAGCCATTGGTCAATAGCCGAGCCGAGTATTCTTCCAAGACGTCCGTGTACCAGGCCATACTGTTGTCTCGCAGCGAATTCGGCTCGCCGCAGCTGAACGAGACCCCGATGCGGTGATAGTCGATTATTCGCCTGCTCAGTTTTCGTTCTTGAAACGTCCAGGCACGGTAGGCAATCGGTAGGTTGCTCATTGAGTATGTGGGGGCGAATAGCTGCAAGACCGAGGCGCCAAGCAAGGCGATGCCATTGGCACCCTGCCTGGCATTGTCCGAATAGGTCACAACGACCGGCTGATGACGTCCAGCAAAAGGCGGGTTGTCCACCGGTGCCAAGAAGCCCTCCCTGGCGCTCGAGGCCGACGCTGCCGCGATACAGGCGATGGCGCCAGCGTAGATGCGCCCGACGGAGGCCAGCTCGGTAGCCAAGTCTACCGCATCGTCTTGGATAATACACAAACAGTCGATCCACAGGTATGTCCCTATGCCGCGGCAGACGGTGACGGCGTCCCGCAACGTCTTGGGGAGGTCTCGGAGAGCGATGCCCGCCTTACGGCGGGGCAGTGATCTGCGCGTCGTCATGAACTGTTGGGGACCGCCCCAGACATAGCTCAGCGCGCACCAAGTCACGGCGTGGCGAATCTTGGCAGTCTCCACGAGGCGCACACCATCATGGCGGCTGCCACAGACCCGCAGCAGGCGTGTTGGCCGGAAGTCGGGGTCCGGCACGTGGCTACAATGCCC
This sequence comes from Leptographium galeiforme, assembly GCA_004028395.1. Lineage (NCBI taxonomy): Eukaryota > Fungi > Ascomycota > Sordariomycetes > Ophiostomatales > Ophiostomataceae > Leptographium > Leptographium galeiforme. Next base: position 29,660 of record RQWE01000076.1, read on the forward strand.
TCCATGGTGCTTACGGCAGTTTTTGATTGCGTTCTTGCCGAAATGGAAATCTGTCTTGCGCGGCACAAGGTCGTGGTATCGCAACGGTGTCGCCCAGTGGGGGCCATATTGCCCTTGCCCGCCCACCCATGAGCAGCTCATTGTTGACAACCGTCATGTGCGGATATGCCAAGGAGCCGCCGCCGCTCTCATCGAGACACTTTTCGTAGTTAATAAAGAATGGGCAGCCGCTGCGAATGGCCCGCCGTACTTGGCTTTCCGTGTGGGGGAGAAAAATGCGTGGTCCGTTGTGAATGACAATCCGCCGGCAGTAATGACACGTATGCGGGTTGAACATCCACAAACCAGGCCGTCCGTCCCTGGGTATTGATAAAGATATCTGGCGTTGGGTCGTCTTGGTGATATTGATACGCTGGGTCCGTTGTCAAGGGGTAGGTACTCATGTTGCTCGGACGGCGAGGGCGCGGGATTATCTAGAAGAGTAATGGTGGGTGGCATGCGCACAGCCCCGCTAGTCATATTCGAGTCTGCGGCAGAGCCTCTATCACAGCGTACTTATTGGGCGAGGAAATATGTCAGACGGAAGAATGGAAGGATTCCAACTGATGCCGCCAATCGTCAAGTCATAAGGGTCTTGGTGGCCAGTCACCACGACGTGGACCGAGACATTGAGCACGGTCGCGCCATTGGTGAGGGAACGCATCAATGAAGAGGCATGCCATCCAGAGCTGCCATACAGGGAAAGTACACCAGATCCCACTGTCTTATGCCGGCGACTGCACCACAGAATACGGAGCATACTGGGTAACTATTTGTATAAGTTAGAGGTCAAAGGCAGAATCTGAGAGTCTATTGCAAGACACAAGGTAGCACATGTGGCATTCGACAATGTTTGGTGGTTGTGAAAAGGTCTCGACGCTCCAAGGCTAACCGAATTCAGACTGTCACACTGTATTTTTACCCAGAGGCTGTCTCCAAGGAGGGTGTGCTCCATACTGCAGTTCTTTATTTGTCACCTCTAGACGCCCTAATGCTTCGACTTCCCTTACCTAACAAGTCCGCCACATATTTTTCCCCTACTCTTTTTTCTCCCTAAAACATGTTTGGAATGCCAGTTCGAATGCCAGTTCGCCTTTCGGCTGGAGCCGCGCCACGTTGCCGTAATTTAGGTCGACACGGCCAACGTCGGCGATCGCTTATCGCTTTCTGTGCCGTCGGCTAGCTTTATCTCGGATATCCTATCTAGCAACTTCCACTTGGATGGTATCTGGCCGCGTCGTTTGTTTCTTTTCTCTTTTGTCTGTTTTTTTGGCAAGTCGTTTGTGTTTGGTTTCGCGTGTACAAAATGCTGGATCTCATTATTCGAAACGGCCGCATAGTAAGCCTTCCACCCACCTGCGAGAGGCACATGTCTGAATCAGGACTCCTCGACAGGTCACCGCAGCCGAGGTGCTGCCACTCGGCCTCGAGATCGGCGTCCGTAATGGCAAAATCGCAATGATCGGCCATGGGCTGGAGGCCGGCAGCGAGACGGAGATTGTCGATGCCGAGGGCGCCTACATCACGCCAGGGTAGGTCCTGGTCCTGGTTGTTCCCTCTCGACGCCGATCATGCCACTCTATTCTGACAGCAGCCAGTGGCGTCGACTCGCACGCACACATTGAGCAGGACAACGCGCCCACGGGCGACACCTGGGAGACGGGCTCGCGCTCGGCGTTGGCGGGCGGCAACACGACGGTGCTGGCGTTTGCCTCGCAGAAGCGGGCCGAGGAGAGCATCTGGCCGGCACTGGCGGCATACCACGGCAAGGCCACGGGAAACTCGTACTGCGACTATGGCTTCCACGTGATCCTGACCAATGCCAGCGAGAAGGTGCTGGAGGAGGAACTGCCGGCGTTGCCGGCGCAGGGCATTACCAGCATCAAGCTGTACATGACGTATCAGCCGCTTAAGCTGGACGACGGGTCGCTGTTTAACATTATGATGGCGGCGCGCGAGCTCGGAATCACAACCATGATCCATGCCGAGAACAATGATATTGTCGAGCAGATCACTGCGTAAGTGTCCCCTCGCCGGCCGGTCCGGTTTCTCCGCTGACCTGCTTCAGACGCCTCGTAAAAAAGGGCAACACGCAGACCTTTTTCCACGCCGTTGCGCGGCCGCAGATCGCCGAGAGCGAGGCGACATATCGGGCCATTAGCCTGGCCGAGGTCACAGACGCGCCCATCCTGATCGTGCACATGTCGGCCCCGTCAGCGCTCCAGCACGTGCGTGAGGCCCAGAGTCGACTGCTGCCCGTCCACGCGGAGACGTGTCCGCATTACCTGTACCTGACCAGCGACCGGCTTCGCTCTGCACCGCACCCGCCGCACGACTTTGACGGCGCCCGGCACATTTGCGCGCCGCCGCTGCGCCACTCGGCCCGCGATCTCGAGCAGCTGTGGACCGCGCTGGCCAACGGCACGTACACTGTCGTCTCGTCCGACCACGCGCCCAGCCTGTTTGACCATGTCGACGGCAAGAAGCGCGGCCTCCGCGTGGACGCCAAGACCGGCACCACCCACGTCGACTTCCGCACCGTGCCCAACGGCCTGCCGGGCATCGAGACCCGCCTGCCGCTCCTGTTCCACCGCACCTTTGACCCGGCCCACGGCCCGCCGCCCGGCGAGGCAGTCCACATCTCGCTGCCGCGCTTCGTCGCGCTGACCTCGACCAACCCCGCCCAGATGTACGGCCTGGCCGACCGCAAGGGCAGCCTGCAGCCCGGACTGGACGCCGACATTGTCATTTGGTATCCCGAGGCTGTGCCCGGCTCGAAGCCGTCGGCTTCTTCCTTTACCATTACAAACGACAAGCTGCACCACCGCATCGACTACACGCCCTTTGAGGGCATGACCGTGCGCAACTGGCCGCGTTATGTCTTCCTCCGCGGCAGGCGGGCGTGGGACCGTGACAATGGCGGTCTTTTGGGTGCCAAGGGAGACGGCGAGTTCCTCAAGCGAGATCGCTCTCGCATCCTGACAGGCCAAATGGGCCGCACGGCCATGGGAATGACTGCTGATGAGCGGGCGGCATGGATGTGATCCTAGGCGTTAGTTAGATTATAGAGTCGTCGATAGACAGCGTTGTATGATCATCAATAGACACTGTTGCATGGATCGGCTGCCGCTGCTGGATTGGATGGGATTGGATGGGATTGGATGGGCTTTGATGGGATTGGATGGGTTTGGATGGGTTTGGATGGGTGGATGGAGAGCCCCTAAAGTCATGTGACGTCAACGGAGGCGCCAACAACATTTTAACGGCTTCTGTCTTGGCCGCCGGCCAAAGTTTGGCCGTTGCCGCCTGCCGCCGAAATGCCGTCAAAACGTCTGAAATCACCAACAAATAAGCTACTCAGATTGAGGAGCCCCTCTGGAATCATAGGCCTCGCCCCCACCCAGAGGACGGTGCATGGCTACAGGCAGCAAGCTGCATGCCAAATCCGGTTAGGCCCCGTCGCATCGGTCTTGTTTATCGCCAGCGCATGCGTCACGTGATTTGTTCCATCCGCCTCTCAGCGCCGTAATTTCCCCATTCCGTGCTAAACGCGTCTCTCCATCGACGCGATCCATTCATTTTCCCACTTCGCATTGCGCATTTTGTAGCTGCGGAGATAACTGCCAGCACCACCGGCGCATCCAGACATTAGCCATGGCGCCTGCCCGACCGAGCGGAGCGCGGCGCTCACAGCTTCCGAGCGAGCACATTTACAACTTGGGCGAACGAGGACGGTAGGGAAACCAAGAAAAGACAAGAAAGGCCCGCTGCGGCGCTGACAGGCGGCAGGAAAACCGGCGTCGTCCTGCATGACTCGGGCGAGCGCGACGAACACGGCATGATGCCGATCGAGAGCATCTTTTCATCGCCAGCCAAGTCACCTGACAGTGATGCGCAAGCAGTGCTTGAAGAGAATGGCGAGGAGGAGGAGGAGGAGGAAGAAGAGGATGACGACGAAGGCGATGAGGAGGCTGACATGGACCTGACGACGGGTAAGGCCGACATTCTCCCATGCTGCCATCCGCCCTGCTGACAGAAAAGCGTCCGGGCCGCACCCCGCCTCTTTGCTTAACGGCCAAGGCCCTGCGGCGCGACTCGCCCTTCGGCAGACACGTTCGCCTCCGCGGTCTCTATTCGGCTCACCGGCCGTGCGCGCGGCATCCTCTAAGAGAGGATCCGACACGGCGGGGGACCGCAAGCCAGGCGCGCTACGGCAGAACCAGCTACTGCGACCACCGACGTCGCCAAACGGCGCGGTGGCACCGTCGTCCAGCCCGGCCAAGCCGGTCAAGCGGCGGCTCGACTTTGGCAAGGCTGTCTCGGCCAAGAAGCAGAAAAAGCCTGTGCTTCTGCCGCCCACCGCCTCACGACGCCTGCAAGACGAAGAGGAGGAGGAGGAGGAGGAGGAGGAGGAGGAGGTGGAGGAGGAGGAGGAAGGAGGCGGTGCGGACGAATCAATGCAGATGATTGGCGAGCCCGAGGAACTCGATGAGGAGGAGACGGCGGGGCAGGCCTCGACGGACGAGTCGCCCGAGGAGGAGGAGCCAGAGCCAGAGCCGACGCCGGTGCCGGTGCCAAAGAAGCGGCAAGGCAGACCACCAGCCCATGCCGCGGCCAAGGCAAGCGCCAAAGCAAGCGCCAAAGCAAGCGCCAAAGCAGTCGTCAACAGCACCAAACGGCGGCGGGGCCGTCCATCCGCAGCCAGCGACGCGCCCTCGGCGCCGGCCGATGACACCGAGGACGAGAGCAGCAGTGCCAAGCGGCGACGAGTCCATGACAAGCCAAAGGGTCGGCCACGAGGCCGGCCGGCGGCCAAGGCGGTCGTGCCGATGGAGAGCGTGGAGAAAGAGGAGGAGACGGAGGAGCCGGAGGAGCCGGAAGAGCCAGAAGAGCCCGAAGAACCGGAAGAGCCAGAAGAGCCAGAAGAAGAAGAAGAAGAGCCGGAAGAGCCAAAAAAGGTCCAAAAGAAGGAGAGCCAGGCCGGCAAGCGGACAAAGCAGGCGGCCAAGAAGAAGCCGGAGCCCGCTGCAGGACCGGCACAAGCACCACACAAGCGAGGCCGGCCGCGCAAGTCATCGGGAGTGGGCGCAGCCATGGAGGCGGCGGCGGCAGTGCCGCGAGGGCCGCCCCTCCCGCGCGGCCGGGGGCTGGTGATCCGACGACGGGCAGACGAGGAGGAGGACGGCGACGCGATGCGGCGGACGCGGTCGGGACGCATGTCGTACCAGCCGCTGGCGTTTTGGCGCAACGAGCACGCCGAGTTTGAGACGAGCGAAGTGCAGGACGCGCCATGGGGCCACGGCAAGGGGGCGGCGGGACGGCGCATTGTGCTGCCGGCGGTGCGGGAGATTTACCGGGTGGAGGAGGAGACGCTGCCGCCGCTGGGCGGGACGGCGGGCGGCCGACGGGGTCCCAAGCGCGGCGGCGGCGGTGGGCGGCGCCGACGAGGGACGACCGACGAGGACGGCGACGGTGGCGATGGCGCCCATGCGAGCGAGAGGCAGTCGTGGGAGTACGATCCCGGCCGGGTGCAGGGCCCGGTGGCGGTGTGGCATCCAAAGTACGAGCGGGAGCCGCCCGAGGCGGGCGCGGACGTGGAGCAGGCCCAGGCGGAGATTGCGCTGTCGTCGCTGGCGATTGAGACGCAAAACGTGCGCGACGGCAGCTTCCGGTTTGCCAAGACGCTGAGCCTGCCGTTTTTCGGGACGGGCGTGGTCGACCTGGCGCCGGGCGCCGAGAAGCGGCCCAAGAACTCGCGCCGCATGCACATGGCCTTTTTCGTGCACTACGGCCACGTCGCCGTGACCGTCAACGAGACCGAGTTCCGCATCGCCACGGGAGGCATGTGGTCGGTGCCGAGAGGTGTGTTGCTGTCTTGTCGGTGTTTTTCTTTTTTTGGGGGCATGTCCACTAACACTGTCCAGGCAACTACTACAGCATCCTCAACGACTCGGACCGCCCGGCTCGCATCTTTTTCTCGCAGGGCTGCGAAATGGTCGCGGTCGAGGAGGCAGAGGAGGACTGATGATTGCGTCAAAGCGGAGTTTTTATGTCGTCTACTTGATTTATGGCAATAGCGGATATGCAGGGTTTCGTGTTGCAGCATATCTTACATACACGTTCAATGATCGGAGCAGTGTCTCGTCCTGTAAAACAGAGGTTCCACGTCTCGTTTTCTCGGGTTTTCCTGTCCCTTTTCGCCGTCTTCTTGCCGTCTCTCGTCGTCCGTGACCCGCCTCACACCTCCACCGATAGCGTATTTTTGAGCCGCAGCATCTCCGCGTCATATGCCGCCACCTTGGCCTGGGCCGCCTGCAGCTTGGCCAGCAAAAAGGCGATGCGCTCGCCCGTCTGCGACGGCTGCCGCGGCAGCGAGCCCAGCAGCACCAGCTCCTCCTCGGCCTTGGCCACGTTGCGCGTCTCGACGGCCGTGCGCGCCGCCAGCACACGGCGGTCCAGCAGCGCCGCCAGCGCCGTGTCGGTCCGCAGCAGCGAAAAGGCCGCCTGGTAGACGGGGCTGCCGGCCCGGATCGTCTGCGGCCGCCCGCGCGCCGACCGGATCGTCACCAGCTCCGCCGCCGAAAGCGCGTCCAGCGCCGCCACCCCGTCCGGCGTCGCAAACAGGTCCGACAGCAGCACCTCGTTGTACCGCAGACTCTCCTTGGCCGCAATCTCCCGCACCAGATACCACGCCTGCTCCGGCGTCCATGACCGTGCCGTCCCGCTGCCCGCCGCTGCCGCCTCACCGCCGCCGGTCGCCGACTTTCGTGCCAGCAGAAACATCTTGATCACCTCGGTCGCGCTCTGCTCGACAATCTCCGACACGGCCCGCTTCGGCGTCTGCCCGCTCTTCATCCGCCGCACCAGCGACTCCAGGTCCGTCAGCCGCCCGCCCAGCACGCCGATGCACTCGTCCAGCTCGCCCAGCGCGTCGCGCCGCGACTGTGTCCCAATCGGCGCCGCCGGACTGGCCACGGCTGTCGTCGCCTGGTGGCCCGGAAGCTGCTTCACCGCGCTCGCGACGGCGCTGGCCACCGCCACAGCCGCCGTCTTGGTCGCCGTCGACTTGGCCGCCGTCGTCGTGGTCGCCGTCGCTCCGACCGCAGCGTCCGCAGCATTTACATCGCCGCTCGTGCTGCTGCTGCTGCTGCTGCTGCTGCTGCTGCTGCCATCCTCCTCGTCCGGCTCGTCCGGCACGGCCAGGTGGCTGATCACGTAGTTCTTGGCCACCTCGGGCGAGAGGTCGCCCAGCGCCACCTGGCGGAACACGCGGTCCGGCAGCGCCTTGACCAGCGCCTTGGGATACGACGTGTCGCTCGTCAGAAAGACGACGTGGGCAATGTTGCCCTGCACCAGCGTCGCCGCCCACTCGGCCAGCTTGTCGTACACCAGCCCGGTGGCGTCCTCGTTGCGCTGGCCAAAGTTGTCGAGCACGACCACGGCCCGGCGCTCCGGGTGCGCCTCCAGGTACGCGTCCTCGTTGAGGCTGGCGTCAATGTCGTGCTTGTTTCGTCCCGCCAGGCTCACCTGTCGCAGCGCCACCGCCGCCGTCTGCAGAATCTTGGCCAGCTGCTCGTCCAGCGTCTCCGAGAAGCCCGACTTGACCCCCGTCGTGCCCTGCACCGCCAGGTCCACCAAGCTGCTCATGCTGTTGGCCCACGAGAACACGGGCCGGTATCCGATCGCCGCCGCCAGCTTCTTGATCGTTGCGCTCTCGCCTCGCGCCTCCACCACGGGCTTGCAGTCGATCACCACCACGTCGTGTCGCCCGTGCAGCGCCTGGTCCACCACCAGCTCCCGCTTGCCCGACCCTCGCGGCCCCTGCACCACCACAAACGTCTCCGACGTCTCCAACAGCCACGAGCGGAGCGAGTCTATCAGCTCCCGCCGGTGGCTCAACAGCGCACGCAGGCCCGCCCGGTTGGCGTCCCCTCCCGCATTGCCGCTGCCGAGCCCCATATTGTCTGCTGCCGCGTCGTACGAGTCCCGCGCAAACGCCAACACCGCCATCGTCCGCCGCTGCAGCCACTTGTACAGGATGCTGTCGCGCACCGCAAACGAATGCTGCACGTGTGCCCGGATGAAAAAGGTCCGGATCGGGTCAAACACAGCCACCGTCACCGTCGCCAGCAGCGCCGCCAGGATCGGGATCACGATGCGAGGGTGGTTCGTCAGCCAGTCCCAGATGTGGTGAGCCTTGACCCGCGGCTCGTACGAGAGCCGCAGCCGCGTCGTCCCGTTGGCCACGTACCCGTGCAGACAGCTGCGCGCCAGCACCGCGTCCCGCACCCGCAAAAAGTCAATGGTGGCGTACCGCGGCAGCGTCTTGGATTCAAACGGCTGCGACGAAATCTCGGCAATCTTGCCGTACCGGCGAAACAGGCTGTAGATCGTCTCCTGGGAGAGCTCCAGATTGGCACTGCCCGAGGCATCGCCCGCGGGAGCCGCGGGAGGAGCTGCAACGGCCGCTGTGCCGTCGGCCGTCGGGACCGTCTTGGCCGGAGCTGGCGGCGGAGGCGGCGGTGCGCAAAAGTCGACACGCATCCGCGACGACGGCACGCGCGAGGCCAAGTCCTCGAGCCAGGGCACGCCGCGCACCAGCCCGACGCGCATGCAGCCCCAGAGCGGGTTGAACCACGGCCGCACCGGGTGCTTGTGCAGCGCCCGGTCCAGCGAATCCTCAATGTCGTCGGTCGTCATGCCGGCCGGGTGCCGGAACTTGACAAAGATGCCTCCGTCCTTGAGCCGAGGCACAATCTCCGTCACCGTCAGCGGCATGTCCGCCGGGATGGCACGCCGCAGCAGCGCCGCAGGGTCGGCCAGAGACGACACGGGCGACGTCGTCTTCTCTCCGCTGAACCGCTTCAGCAGCCCCGACACATCCGCATCGCTGTAGTCCGACGCCGACCGCCATGGCCGCCAGTTGATCGCATTTCCGATCCGCAGCGGGAACACATTGTCAAAGAAGAGAATGCCCTCGCCCGGCTGCGCCGCAATGTGGCCGCTCTTGTCGTCGCCCGTCGTCGAGGTCTCCCACCGGCGGAATACGGCCAGCCGCGGGGTTCGCCGTGGCGCCAGACGGCTCAGCCGAGTCGCCTGCCATGCCGGCAGCGGGGTGCCCGGACGAAAGCAGCGGCTTGCGTTCATCGCTGCAGCTCTATCGTGGTTCGCAGGCCGAACCGAAGGGAAACTTGAAAAAGAGAAAAGAAAAAGAAGCTTAAAAAACCATGACCTCACAGCCAGTCCTTACTTCCCCTTTGGGTTAACGCTTCCCAAAGTTGAATGGTGGACTGTCAGCTGATAGACCCTGCAACCGCGGCAGATACGGAAAGGGCGACCGGCTCAAGTGCAATTGGCCTTCCAGCAAGGGGTAAAGCTCCTAGCTGGTCTTGCCAATGATTGCCCATTACATTCTCCCCAAAAACGGTCGAGTTGTTCTGCTTTGTCGTGGCAGCAAACGCTTCCACGTGACCAGCGACGGTTCGAGCCATCGCAGCCGACAACCGCAGCCAATCAGCAGGCTGCCCACGGCAGAGAGGACTTGTCCAGAAAAAAAAGTTGCAGGCAGCGCAAATCGCACAGCGTGCCGACAAGAGCCCGTTCTCCCTCCCGACACTACCGAAAAACATGGGCTGGCTGTGGTCCAGCGCGGCGCCGCCCTCTGGCGGGTCTCCGTCTGCGGCAGCCGAAAGTGCTGCCGCCACCTCCCCGATGCCCGCGCCCGCAACGACGACCTCATCCTCCTCCCTTCCCGGCGACGACGACAGCAAGCTCGACCCCGATGAGCGCGAGCTTCGCAAGTTCTTCGCCCTCCTCCAAGAGGACCGCCCGACGACCCAGACGCCCACGTCCACCTACACAAAACCGGCAGAGCCGACAAAACCCTCCGTCCTGTCCTGGCGACCCTCGTGGTCGTCGTTGCCGCCCGCCGAGTCTGAAGCCGCCGCGTTGGATGCCGACTCGACCTTTGAGATCCGCGAACGCTCCCTCGCCGAGGCCGTCTTGCCCGTCTCCATGCCCTGCCAGCAGGCCTTTGACCTCGCCTGGGGCTGCCAGTCGCCCGTCGGCCAGTGGCGCGCCATCTACCGCCACGGCAACGTTCGCGCCTGCAGCGACCTCTGGCAGGACTTTTGGTTCTGCATGCGCGTCAAGAGCTTCGCCCGCGACGCCAAGGAGGAGGCCATCCGCGATCACTATCGCGAGCGCGAGATTGCAAAATACTATGCCCCCGGCCGCCCCTCCAGCGAAGACGTCTGGCGAAGTCGCACCGTCGACGAGGTTCTCCCCGCCAGCGCCGTCTTCCACCAGAACTTCCAGGCCGTTCTCGCCGGCGACACGTCAGAAGATGGCTCGGGCTCAGGCTCCGATTCGACCCCCAAGCCGCCTGCCTCGGAGCAGAGCGACGCTGACAAAATCAGAGCCGACCTCGAAAGACGGCGGCTCATCCGTCAACAAATGGGCTACGAGAAATGAAACTATCTTCGAGGCCGCAAATGTATCTTCATATGGATGGTGACGAAGAAACTGTAAGTAGTAAAAAGGACAACTGTGGCGTTTAATTATTACATCGCCTTCACTCAATGATGATCTCGTCATTTTCATGTTTTTTTTATTCATTACAATACACTCCACTGCGCGTTATACCCCGGACTTTTTCCCAGATCGCATAAGTCGTCGCGTAAAAAAGCAAATGAACAGTGTCTAGCCCGACTATGCCTCAAGTCCCTTAACAGCACCTGCTCGGCTGCATTCTGTTGGCAGCACGGGCTCTCTAACCATTAAACAAAGGAATCATAAATGCAAAACATTCTCGTGGGCCAGGCGCATTCGCTTAGTCGACCTCCTCGACAGTCGGGCCGTCGTCGTGAGCGGCACCGGGGCCGGCACCACCAGCACCAGGGAAGCCACCCGGAGCAGCGCCCGGCATGCCACCCTCGCCGCCAGCGCCGTAGAACTTCATCATGATCGGGTTGGCGACAGCCTCGAGCTCCTTCTGGTGCTCCTCGTACTCCTCACGAGTGGCCTGCTGGCTCTCGTCGAGCCAAGCGACGACCTTGTCGATCTCAGCCTTGAGCTTCTCCTTGTCGGCAGCGTCAAGCTTCTCATCGACCTTGGAGTCGTTGAGCGTGTTGCGCAGAGAGTAGGCGTACGACTCAAGGCCGTTCTTGGCAGCGACACGGCTGCCCTCGGCCTCGTCCTCCTCCTTGAACTTCTCGGCCTCCGAAAGCATGCGCTCAATCTCCTCCTTGGACAGACGGCCCTTGTCGTTGCTGATGACGATCTTGTTGGACTTTCCGGTGCCCTTCTCCACAGCGGAGACGCTCATGATACCGTTGGCATCCAGGTCGAAGGTGACCTCGATCTGGGGGGTACCGCGGGGGGCGGGCGGGATGCCAGACAGGTCGAACTTGCCGAGCAGGCTGTTGTCCTTGGTAAGCTTGCGCTCACCCTCGTACACCTGGATCAGCACACCAGGCTGGTTGTCCGAGAAGGTCGAGAAGATCTCAGACTTCTTGGTCGGGATCGTGGTGTTGCGGGGAATGAGCTTGGTGAACATGCCACCAGCGGTCTCAATACCGAGAGCCAGGGGAGCGACATCGAGCAGCAGGATCTCGTTGGTCGACTTGGACGAGGTGTCGCCGCTGAGAATGGCAGCCTGGACGGCAGCGCCGTAGGCAACAGCCTCATCGGGGTTGATGGACTTGTTGGGCTCCTTGCCGTTGAAGTAGTCGGTGATGAGCTTCTGGATGCGGGGGATACGGGTGGAACCGCCGACAAGCACGATCTCGTGCACCTGGGACTTGTCGATCTTGCCGTCCGTCAGGACACGGTCAACCGGCTGCAGGGTGGAGCGGAACAGGTCCTGGCACAGCTCCTCGAAGCGGGCACGGGTGATGGAAGTGTAAAAGTCGATGCCCTCGAAGAGGGAGTCGATCTCAATCGACGTCTGGGCAGACGAAGACAGGGTGCGCTTGGCACGCTCGCAAGCCGTGCGGAGACGACGCAGAGCACGGGCGTTGGAAGACAGGTCTGGTAAATGTTAGCATAATGTCTCTTGAAACATATAAACGGGAGAGTACTGACCCTTGCGGTGCTTCCGCTTGAACTCGTTGACGAAGTGGTTGACCAGGCGGTTATCAAAGTCCTCACCACCCAGGTGAGTATCACCAGCAGTAGCCTTGACCTCGAAGATGCCCTCCTCAATGGTAAGGAGAGACACATCGAAAGTGCCACCACCCAGATCAAAGATCAGGACGTTGCGCTCGCCCTCGACCTTCTTGTCAAGACCGTAGGCAATGGCAGCGGCGGTGGGCTCGTTGATGATACGGAGGACGTTGAGGCCAGCAATGAGACCGGCATCCTTGGTAGCCTGGCGCTGGGAGTCGTTGAAGTAGGCCGGGACGGTGATGACAGCGTTGTTGACGGTGCCACCAAGGTAGGACTCGGCGGTCTCACGCATCTTGATGAGGACCATGGAGGAAATCTCCTCAGGGGTGAACTGCTTCTTCTCGCCCTTGAACTCGACCTCGATGATGGGCTTGCCACCCTTGTCGACGATAGCGAAGGGGAAGTGCTTCATGTCGGCCTGGACCTCGGCGTCGGTAAACCGACGGCCAATAAGCCGCTTGGCGTCGAAGACGGTGTTGTGGGGGTTCATGGCGACCTGGTTCTTGGCGGCATCGCCAATCAACCGCTCCGTGTCCGTGAAAGCCACAAACGACGGTGTGGTGCGGTTGCCCTGGTCGTTTGCGATAATCTGTGCAAGGCTGTTAGCGTGCTGAAGATCCACGTGAAGGCCAAGTAAAGAAGCCACTGCTTACCTCAATGCGGTCATCCCGGTAGATACCCACGCAGGAGTACGTGGTACCCAAATCAATACCGACGGCGGGAGCCATGGTGATGTGATGTGATTTGGATTCTCGATGTGGTGTGTGTAGATGGTTGGGGAAGAACTCTTGCAGATGAAGAGATTCTGATAGAGGATGGATTTATGTGAGAGTGAAGAGAATGGAGAGGAGAGGAAATCGGAAGGGAGTAGGAGGATACGAAGGAGCTGGTTTAAATGCAAAACGGAAGGAAGGCCAAAGACGGTGAAAATTTGGGCTTCTTAGCGGGACAGGGACGGAAGGTTCGAGAAAGCTTCAGAAACTCACCTCTTCCGGCTGCCCCACCTTCTCACAGAATGCACCGGCTGCTTCTTGCAAAATCGCTAGGGCCAATAAACGAGGGGTACCAGTAGTGCACGGACCAGTCAGCGCGCACTGCCAGGCGACGGCCGAGCTATCTGGTAGCTCTCGTTGGGTGGCCAACGTCGGAAGCTTGCAGATGCAACTAGAAGCACACCCCTGCAGCCTATCGTCACTCCTCTATTGCCCCGCGCTAGTACCACCGAAGTGTCCAGCAACTGCGCGCATCGACCAGAAACGGCCAGCACAGTCGGGCAACGACTGGATCGGAATGGAATAATCAGGTAGCATAACTCAGGATCCTACAATGAACCACTCTGGGCCCATCCTCCTCGTACTCGTACGGCAAGCCACAGCCATCTCCTGAGCCCAAAGCAGCTTTGGGCCTGGGGCGGAGAGCAGGAGAGAAAGAACTGGAAGTATGGGTGCTTGTAGTAGCTGGTTTGGTGGGTCCCGATTTCGTCAAACCCCACCAATGAGACCCACCCGGCCCCCAGCGACTGCTTTCGGCCTCTGTTCTTCCTTATTCATCGCCCCAGAAACCAGTTTCACAAAGAGCAAAAGCAAGGCGTTTTACAAATGTACGTGTCGGTCTTGCTGGCCCTTGTTCAATTTTTATCGTGGCAGTAACGAGGATCGAGCGGCAAAGAAGAATGGAGAAACGCGAGGAGCTGTACGAGTCCGAGTACAAGTAGGCTGGTTCCAAGATTCTCTGGCCTACTGGATCGAGTAGCCAGTACGAGTACGAGATCGCTACGCAAAGCACGGAGAAGTCTTTGGATTTCGCGCAAAAGGCGACCATCGTTTTCATTCCCGAAGCGTGCCGTGCCCTTTGCATGCTGCCGGCATTGTCGGTTCCCAAAATTCCCCACCTGCCGCGACTCCAGCTTCTTTCATGACCGTGGGCTGACCTGTAGCTCCGTGGGCTGGAACTCCCGGGTGCCTTTCTGCAGCTCTAATGTCACCTGTCGAATTCCGGTGATCTTCTTGTTGCGTGCTTACGTAATGTTGGAAAGTGGCTTGTCGCCTTGAGCATACCACTAATAGTTTGATAGAAGGTATTCGTCCAGTCAGTCAAGTACATATCAGACCAGTCTTCAGTATTTATCAGTGCCTTCATTTGGTATCTCAGGGATCCGATGGGGTGAAATGGCGATGTATGAGGAACCACGCGGTGGACTTGCCCGGCTCCTCAAGCCTTCCTGCCGCATCACTGTTGGTCGACGCATGAACCAGCTTGTGGGAACGAAGAGAGTGGACCTTCAGTCTGTTGCAGAGATGGCATCACACCCAGTCACGGTAAAGCCATACGCTACTGCATCGTCCAGTTTTCACCAAGAGCTAACGACATGTGCCGAACGAAGTCTATTCACAAATCGATCAGTTTCTGACAACTGTCGCAGATCTTTTGAACGCAGAAAGCGGCGACGTCTTCTTGTACTCCTTGTTCTCTTTGCCTTTCTTGTCTGGCTTGGCCGCAGCAAGACCAAAATATACTCCGGGGGACCCGAATGTTTCGGGCAGGGAGTGGAGGAAGAGCGGCTGGCTGGTGGCGGTTGTAAAGGGCTGCATCATGCCAACCCCTCCTCTGTACGTGGGCAGAGAGCAGAAGATGGAGCAGCACCGGCGGTCCCGCCAGTGAGACGATCTTGGATACGCAAAATGGGCAGTCGACGTCCGTTAGCTGTGCCTCGTCTAGGGCAAAGAGCGTCGGGCCTCCCGAGAAGAGTAGGCATGGAGTTCGCTGGTACCTGTACCGGAGGCTTCCTCCTGATTAGTCAGTGAAACAGGACCCGCTTTTTAAAACATCGCAGAGCGTCGGATCACGTGGTTCCGAGGTCTCGATCCACCCAAAATAGCTATTTAGTCCTTGTTTTGCCACATCGTGCCATCGCAGAGATTCCATCGAATATTGTATTGAAGGTCGTATTGAAGAAAAAAGCGGGTCGTCGCTTCCTCCAGAGTGCAATTCCAGGAGGTTGACCTTTTATTAGCAGCCTGCCGTATTCGAGAGTACGAGAGCAGCCGAACAGAACCATGGCCGACCCGATCGACTACAAGGCGCTGTACGAAGCGGCCCAAGCCCGCCGCGACAGCGATGCGAGGGAAGCGGCCAGACGCCTCGAGGAGGCCAACGAGCGCGTCGAGGAGGCCAACGAGCGCGCCGAGGAGGCCAACGAGCGCGTCAAGGAGGCCAACGAGCGCGTCAAGGAAGCCAACAAGCGCGCCGAGAAGCGCATCAGAGAAGCCAGCCGCATCAACACTCGTCTCGTTCTCCAGGAACGTCTCGAAAAGGAGCATGAAAGGCAGGCCAGAGTCGACGCTCAAGCTGCGCTGCAGCTGCTTCAACAGGAGTTTAGAGAGTTTGTAAACACGCGAAAGAGTGAGTCCTCCCTCGTCCAACGGTGCCTCCTGTCCATTAACAGTCTCCCCATTCCAGGTCTGGACTTCCATCCCTTCCTCGCTCTGGCATCTCGTATGCACACACACCTCGTACGACTGATTCCCCTGCCCAAGATGGAGCCGCCGCCTCGGCCACCACCGGACGAGAGGCAGAACCCGGAACAGGACTCATCACGCCGCAGCTCAGCCACGACGGCGGGACGGACCTCCATTGTCGGCATGTATTATCCGCTCGCCTTGCGTGCCTGGACCGAGTTCCCGGCCCTCCATCAGAACACGTTCGGCCGCGTCCTCGGCGCCCTGGCCGATCGCCACGACTTTCCGACCCACGAGGTCATACGCGGCTGGGAGGAAGAGTATCTCGACCACGTCCCCAGGGTGGCCGTCACCGAAAGGTACTTTCTCGACGAGACGCGGACCGCCAACTTTCTGGACGCCTCTCTCGAGAAGCCGGCCTCGTACGCCCTCAAGCGCTTCATGGCCGCCACGGGGTCCGAACGGCGCTTCTTTATCAACCACAACCTCGGTTTCGCCCGCCCACCTAGCGACGTCCCATCCCTCGTGGACAGGACTACCGCCGCCAGCCAAAATAGCCCTCCCGTGTCGGTCACTTCGCCTGTGAGCGGCTCGTCGGGCAGCGTCTCGCTCAAGGCTCTTCCCGACCGCGTCATCTTCTCTATCCTCGCCGACGAATCGGGCAAGTCCCTGGACGCGCCACGGCGCCTTGCCGTCGGCGAAGTGAAACCGTGCCATGCGCTGCGCCATACTGTCATCCAAAAGTCGCTCGAGCGGCCCCTCTCGGAAACGTTCATGATCCAGCTGGCCCGGGAGACAAAGAGCCGCAAGGAGGCCAAGCTGCTCAAAGCCGCCGCAGAAGCCATGGCGCAGGCCATAGAGGCGCTGGCCACGACGTCCGAGCCACCGGAACCGGAGCCGGAGCCGGAGCCGGAATCGGAACCGGAACCGCCGGCGTCCACACCCGCACCCGCGAGCCCGTCGGCCAAGGCCAGCTCATCCGCCAGGCGCGTCCCCGGCCAGGTCTACTATGCGCGCGCACTCACGCAGACCTACCACTACATGCTGGTCTCCGGTGTTGACTACGGCTACCTGGCCACAGGCGAGACCCTGACCTTTCTGCACATCCCTCCGGCCGACCCAACGACCCTGCTCTACCACACCGCCACCTTTCCCGTCCCCCCCGTGCTGACCGCCAGCGCCTTTCCTGGCCCCGCCATGGGCCCTCCCCCCATTGCAGACACGGATCCGGCCACCCCGGAGGCGCTCTCTGCACTGCCCATCAGCCAGCTTTGCACCCTCCTCATCCTCGCCCTTGAGTCCGAAGGCCCGCACAAGCCCTGGTGGATCGTGAGAGCCTTGGAATCTCTGGCCGCCTTTCCAAGTCTGCCCCCGACCGTGTCAGCCAGTCGAGAGAGCCGATCGCCCCTCGGCAGGCGGACAAGAGAGGACGACGACGACGGCAACGACGACGACAGTGACACAAGCCGGCGTCGTAGGCGGATGCTACAGCCCCCAAGATCGCGTGGTACCAGCCAGGTTCGCGTGCCGTCCCCGCTGCAGCACTCCTCTTCTGCCGGTGACCACCCATCGGATAGGCGCACCGCCCCCACAGAGGGCCCAGAGGATCCCTCTTTGGTCCGCTTCCCGACCCTCCACTTTTGCACGCAGGCCTGCCTGCTCGGCCTCGTGCACGGCAGACCACTCGACCGCAAGTGTCCCAATGTGCTGCTTCACATGGGTGACGCCTCGGAGGAAGCCGAAGCCGACGTCGAGGCGCCGCATCCCGTCGACAAGGACGAGTTTGTCGAGCTGGTGCGGCAGCAGCTCTTCAACACGCCCGAGTGCGATATTGAGTGTCTCTACGGGAGGGGCTATAGAGGCGCCATTGGCTTTCTCTTCAAGATCACCCTCACCGGCTACGGCTACACCTTTGTCGGCAAGGGTGTTGAATACCGCCACCGCCGCCGGCTCAAGCACGAGACCCGGATTTACAGCCACCTGCAGGCGCAGCAGGGCCTGACCATCCCGGTCCATCTCGGCCTGGTCAAGCTGAGAGCGGCATATCCGCTGCCGGCGCTCTTCAAAGTGCTGCCGTACATAATGCTCATGTCCTATGCGGGCGAGGACGTGTCGGCTGTCCGGGAGGCGCAGGAGCGGCAGATCGAGGAGCAGGCAGCGAAGGAGACGGAGCTGGGTGCGTCTGGACAGCCTGCGAAGCCAAAGATCTTCTGGGGTGGTCTCGCTTATTTTTCCATTCCCGCCGACATTGATCTCGACCAAGAGACGGACCGCACACTTGATGAGCTCTCCAGCTGCGGCCTTGACGACCTGGACAGCAACACGTCCAATGTTCTCTGGTGCTCCGAGACCCAGCGCATCATGAAGATCGATTTTGACCGCGCCGCTTTTGTGCCGGTGCCGGCTGTGGGCGAAGACGGGGGCGGACTAAAGCGCAAAGCGGACCAAGAGGAGAGTGATGTGGAGGTTCTGGCGCCCGGGAAGCGCGCGAAACACGGCCAGGAATTTGCCGTCACCTGTGCAGAAGCGGGATGGGCCGAGAACAGCTTTGGTTCGACCGGGCGGTAATGAGGTGTATGAATTCAATTCATGCCGCGAACGGCCAACATAGACAGACGCTGCCGGACAGCCGTCGAGTAGTACGCCAAGCCGACAACATCAACGGAATCCTTACAGAGAATACTGTTATTGTAAAATGAGTAAAGCGAGAGCATGTAGCATTTTTAAACCCGATCGGCAGACCAATCGCAAAAGGATGCGATGCAGGTTCTTTAATCATGATTGCCGCACTGCATCTGAAAATAATAAACACTCAAACTAAGAAATATCAAGTTGCCCTCACGATGGTCATACATCTCAAAAACCAGCAAAATCCCTATGAAAATAAAAGCGCCGTGGTGAGTCATTCCCATTCAACTATCAGTCTACAAGTTTCTGTTTCCCTCGGCTCCAGGTCATTTCCAGCGCCCGAGGTCGCCGAGTATGCTCTTGACTCTCCGGTCGGCGCCGCTGAGAATGTCGCCCACGCCAGCATGCGTGCTCAGACGCGATACCGCCTCGGCCATTTCCTCCGTCTTGATTTGGAGCAGGACGCCCATGATGCGGGTCCATTCATTCTTGGACTCGATGGTGTAGGCGCCCACATTGCCGGCTCGAGCAGAAGCGTTCTTGTCCTGCTCCATGGCCTTTTGCCGCTTCCGCTTGTACTGGGACACGCCGCGTTCGAGATAGATGGCCAGCCGGTCAAGGATGAGGGCGCTGATCATGGACACGGCCCGGGGCGTCGGGCAAGCCTCGCAGACGAGCCACATGCCAAGTTGATCCATGGACTCTTTAATGTTCTTGAGCACAGTGTCGGTGCAGAGGTCGCCATCCTGGGCGGTTTGCAGGGCCAATTCCTCGAGCAAGCTGACTGCGGACGCGGAGCAGGCGCACGTTCGGGGACTGCCGTGATTTGGCTGAAGATATTGTGAGCCCTGTTGGGCACACTCTTTGGGCATGTTTCGAAGGTCGGGCTGAATGTCTGTCTCAGGGCATGCGGTGCAACATAAGACTGCCGGGGCTGGAATGAACCCCGGACGGGTCTCTGCCTCGGCAACACCATCGGAGCGTTGATGCAGGTCTCTGGTACTGGAATTGTGGTAGTCGCCTCCGCCTTGACTTATGCCGGCATTGGCAGGGGCTGTGAGTACGATGGGCGAGTGTGGCACGTCCGTGGCACGATAGCCGCTCGTCGAATGGGAAAAGTTGTCAAAGTCAAAGTGTTGAAAGAGGGGTGCGTTGCTGTGTTGTCTTGCTTGTTCGCAGCTCAGTTTGTATTCCCCGTCCGGTACGAGCCAGGGACTCAGCACCATGGGATTTTCGCAGTCGGTGTTGAGGCCCATGCGAAAAAGATAATTCTCGTCTCCAGATGAAGCGGCAAGGGCGTTGATGTCAAACGACATGGGCGCAGGGAACAGCTGACCAGAAGTAGGAGTTGTTGGCCCGGACAGACGAAGAGGCGGCGGTGTCTGCAAACCAGACAGATCCAGTGTGCCAACTGTGGCTACATTGGAGGGCAGATGTCGAGGCATTGCCAGAGGCAGCGGTCCCTGATAAGGGCTTGTCTGGTGCATCTCGGCCAGAAGACGTCTGCCCTTTGCGTCTGACTCGGCCTGCTCTCGCTCAGAGTAGGTCGCGGGACTGCTCGCAGTGCTGGAGACGCTCGTTGTTTGGCTCCGACTGTTGCCGTTGGTGGTGCTGGTGGCGTTGTTGTTGTTGTCACTTACGCAACTGTCATTTTTGTTTGTGCTTTCGTTTCCAGTACTGATGGGAACGTTGGGTCGCCTTCGTCGAGGCCGACACCGCTCACTCGCCGCGGGATACACACACGGAGTGCCGCTGGTGATGCATCTACCACAGCCGGACTTGGTCCCTGTGCACTTGAGCTGCAGAGGTCAGCAAAAGTCGGCTCTGCCTCGTGCGGGAGCTGCCTCGTACCTTTTTCGTGCGGCACTCGATGCAGGCTAGGCGGGATGGCCGACGTCCTCCAAAGCTCTCCACGCTGCCGGGCAGCAGCTTGACTTCGGTGTTGGGCCCCCTGCTGCAGGAGAGTGTTGCAAACATTTCTCGAGGCCGGGGTTGCAGGCTGGAGATGCGTTCGGGTCGGACAGGGCCGCGGTGGCTGCAACCGGGGTGTCGTGTTACATCTTGTATGCGGTAAGACCGTTGCGTCGATCGATGTAGGGAGCAGGGCTTGATGGCGACCTGTGTCTCTTGACTCAGAATCCGGTTATCAGGGACATACAAGACACTGTTTCGGGCTTCGTGCCCAGGCAAGGGAGTCGCTAGGAGGCTTTTGGGAGACAAGCAGTGAGAGAGAGGAGCGAATCATGGCTTGGTGTCTGGGTGTCTTGCCGCTGTGTATAAAGTGTTGTCTCATCCTTCTTATCGACTGTCACGCGGGATCCCCCATCGTTGATGGCCAACTGCATCGAGGTGCGATCGACGGGAAGATGGGCTTGAAATTTGGCTTCTTTTGGTACTGCTCTTGCATTTTTTCATTCTAGTTCGGGTGTGTCCAGATTGTCGAGATGTATCCTGCCGTGCTTCGGGGCACGGCCACTGAGGACAGCCCAAAGACACCAAACAGAGACGGAGAGTGAAAACATTTTGTCAGCTCGCAATGCATCTGGGCACAGCTGCTGGAATGTGGATGCGTGGGGTGAGACAGCTCAGTAAAAAAAAGAGTGCTAGATACTTCTACTCCGCAAGAATGAAGCGGGTGGAGCGCAAGAAGAAAGCGATTCTAAGAGGATCGATAAAAATCGGTTCTTTCCTCCAAATACGGTGCGATGCCGTCCTCCCACGGCAGCTACGACGGGGCTGGCGGAGGGCACTTCCATAATAGTGATTCAATTGGACAGGACCCAAACCCTAATAGCAAGGCTGTAATTTTCCCTCCCCAGCTGATCCACGCAAGGGTGCTTTTCAATATTGTTTTGTTTCCTTTTTCTGCTTGTTTCTGGTAAGGGCTGTTGGACATTCCACGGCTGATGGACCGTAGCGTTGGGGTCAAACTGCCCCGCCAGCCGTTATGTACATGCCGCCACGGCCGCGTCGGATCGTTGAATGATTTTGCGGCGATCTTTGCATGTCGTCATAGCACATGTGTAAGCAGACGGTGAACCTGAAAATCGGGTGGAGCACCATTCAACACGTCCTACTCGACCGACGTGACAAGCACGAAATTGTGTCGTGTCTTGCGTCCTGGGGTAAGGAATGCCGCCAACGTGTCGATGGACTGGTAGCGTACGTCGTACGCGTTTGTTTTTCTGCGACAGGCAATCAGCGGCGCAATCGCCGTTTCTGATGACGCACCTCTGCATAGTGGTTTTTTCTGTTGGGGGCTCCGGACTGCCGGGGGACTGCCGGATCGCTGCAGCTGGTCACTCCGAAACGGCCTGGTCTCATCCTGTGGGAGGCCGTCTACATAAGCGGTAACACTGCCGAATAGGGATCTTAAAAGATAGAAAAAAAAACGCAGATGCGCCACAGACTATCTATTTCAATAATCTGAAACTAGATTAAGCAGGCTCCTCTAGGTATACAAAAGTCGTATCTGCCGTGGCAACAAGCCACCAGCCCGTCGTCCGAGATCACGTTCAAAAAAGCAAGTGTCTCCAGATATGCGCCTCTAAATTTCGCACATCCGGGAGGGGTAAAAAAAGAGAAAGTAGATAAAAGAGCCGAAGAGCTTGAAAGCAAAAAGTAGGCAAGTAGGGTCCCTCAAGGCCGTGCCGGTCCCCGCGAGGCACTTGCTCCCCGCGGCCGACTGCCGACGGCACCCAGATCGGTAGGCGCACTCTGCAGTGGGTGCTGGCTGGTCGATGAGGCCGACGCCGAAGTTGAAGCTGGTGGCGGCGGCACTAGTATCGGTGGCTGAATGATGTAGCGGTCAGCGTCAGTGGCGCTACCGCCGGCGGTGCGCTCAATGTCGTAAGACATGACGCTGCGGTACGAGGCCGCAGTAGGGTTGCGGGAGATCTGGGAGACATAGCCGGTCGACGAGGCAGCGG
Organism: Leptographium galeiforme; assembly: GCA_004028395.1. NCBI lineage: Eukaryota > Fungi > Ascomycota > Sordariomycetes > Ophiostomatales > Ophiostomataceae > Leptographium > Leptographium galeiforme. Next base: position 51,882 of record RQWE01000076.1, read on the forward strand.
CAGCGGCAGCGGCGCCGCTGGCCATGTCCAAGTCGACATTGGTCCACGTTGTCGAGGCCACGCGTGCGCCGGCCTGGCGACGGCCGCGCTGGCTCTGGTTCTTAGTCAGCAGCTCAGCGCGCAGATCGCGCAGTTGCCGGCTCGCCAAGGAGGCCTTGGTCGGCGCTCGGGGGCGGTTCCCGCTGGCGCGTGACGAGCTGCGTGACGGCGTCCCGCCGCCGCCGAGCGTGTGGTGGTCGTCCATGGCCGCGCCCCAGGTGTCGCCGGCGTCGGTCATGGACTCGGCCAGGACCAGCTCGCGCACGGCCTGCTTCTCGGCGCTCTTGCTGCCGGCTGGGGGGTGGTGGCTGTCCTTGTCCTTTCTTGTTCCGTTCTCGTCCCCGTCGTCCCCGTCGTCCTCGTCGTCCTCGTCCTTGTCGCTGTCCAGATCCAGCAGGGGCACCAGCCGCTTCGCATCCTTGTCGTGCTTGGACTTTTCGCGTGCGGCCTTGGCCACGTCGTCGCTCACAGCCACGGTGTACGTCGGGTTCTCCGGCGCCCCCGCGGGATCGCCGCCGCCGCCGGGCGCCTGCAGCGGCACCTTTTTCAGGGCCAGGGCCAGGGCGCACATGAACTTGGAGCGGCGGGTGCCGCGCACGACGTCGTTGTGCCAGTTGGACTTGTGCTTGATGGCGATCTTGAGCGTCAGCTTGTCGAGGTCGTTGACGCCGCCGACGCTGATGCCCAGGTCGGGCTGGAAGTCGCGCGCGTTGTCTGGGTGGCGCACAAACTGCTCCAGCTCGAGGCGCAGCAGCTCAATGTCCTCAAAGGAGGTGTCGTAGGCCACGTTGACGTCAATGACCTCGCGCATGGCATTGCTGCGCGTCACGTTCTCGATCCACAGGTTGTTGAGCTGGATGTTGGGCACCTGCACGACCACCATGCGGTCGATGCGCAGAAAGGCCGTGTACAGCAGCGAGATCTTCTCGACAATGAGCTGCTCCTTCTCGGGGCCGTTGATGTCGACGCGGTCGCCGACGTCGTAGGGGTGCTTGACAAACAGAAAGATGCAGGAGCCGAGGAACTCCTGGGACGTGACGGAAAAGATAAAGGACAGCGACAGCAGCGTGGTGCCGGCCGTGGTCAGGGTGCTGATAAAGGAGCTCTGGAAGAAGGCGAGGAAGATGAAGATGGTGATGAGCAGGACGCAGAAGAGCAGGACCTGGTCGAAGACGGCCAGCGCCTGGCTAATGTCCTTCATGCTGTGGGCAATGGCCTTGCGCTCCTTGCCAATGTCGACGACCTTGCGGACCATCTCCTCGAGGCTGATGTCGCCGTTGCCGTCGGCGTCGATGGCGGCGAAGCACTCCTCGGCCTCGAGCTTGTGGGTCGGCCCCAGGACCTCCTCGACGTCCTCGAGCGAGAGCGAGTCGCTGTCCTCGACCACAAACGACATCCAGATGCGGCGGGCCATGGCCTCGGAGGAGCGGACCTTTTCGAGGGCCTCGACGACGACAGAGTGGGCGGCGTTGGGGTTGAAGACCTGCTTGCCCGTGATCTCGGAGGCGAGGTTGCCAAAGACGGACGTGACCTTGTCGCCGATGCGGCCGACGTTGCCAATGATGCGCATGGGCGCGGCCGAGCCGGACTTGTGGTGGGCGCTGTGGCCGCTGGTCAACATGACGTCGAGGCTGTCATTGATTACGTAATCCTCATCGGCGAACTCGGCGCAGTACATGGGGAAGAGGGCGCGCGAGGCCTCGTACATGAGCCCGAGCAGGTAAATGTCGTGCTTGGAGGCCTTGATGCGGTTGGCAAAGGAGCGCTGGTGGTAGGAGATGCTGATGAGCTGCACAAAGGCCTTTTCGATCAGAAAGACGGCCGAGGACACAAAGAGCGAGCCGAGGATCTGCTTGATCACGTAGACCCAGTCGAACGTGTTGCTGGCAAAGAGGAAGCGGAAGACGAGCCAGGAGGTGAGGGCCCAGAAGAAGAGCGAGAGCGGGATCTCGAGCGAGCGCAGGACGGTGGCGTACTTGCGGGTGCCGGAGCTGATGACGCCGCAAAAGAACATAAAGGCGCTGGGGACGAGGTGGGCGACCAGCTTGGCGGCCCAGAGCCCGGCCCAGGCGGCCTCGAGCCAGATGAAGAGGTGGAAGAGCGGGGGGCCGAGGGTGACGGTGGCGGGCGTGGTGGTCTTGTCGGTCTTGCGGCCGAGGGGGATCGTGTTGGCGTTGCCGGTGACGGGCAGGACCACGAGGGGGACGGCCAGCATCAGGGCGACGGGGATGACGTAGATAAAGTAGCGCATGATGGCCGACGTGCCGATGATGCGCGAGTACAGCTTGCCCATAAAGTTGAGGGCCACCTCCGAGTCGGTCGACCGCCGCGAGACCGGCTCCAGGTCGCGCTTGATGCGGCGCCGCCCGGCCAGCGGCGTGGCCGCCTGGCGACGGCTGACGTGGTGGAACATGCCGCGCTTCTCGTCCACGCCGTCGCCCACGACGGCACTGCCGACGTCGGTCTGGCTGGCCTTGCGGGCGCCAAACGAGCTGCCGGTGCGGATGCTGGCCAGCGGAATGTCGCCGTCCGTCTCGTTGGCCAGCGGCACGAAGCCCAGCGTCTGGGGGTATCGCGGAGAGGCCATGGGGGGATGTGAGGGGGTGTGAGGGGCAGATGAAGCGAGAGACCAGTCCCGTCAGTCCAAAGTATAAAAAAGACCACGAATGTCCACGAAAAATATAAAGGGGAGAGTGACGACGAGACGCCGCCCGGAAGCTCTGTCTAGCAGAGCCCGTCCGGGAATTATAAGGTCAGAGGAGCCCAGGAGGTCCCGAGCTTAGGATCGGATGCGACGTGGGACAGGGTTGGACCGCGAAAAGCAAACTGACGAAAAGAAAGGAGACTGGCTGTCGTGGCCCAAACGAGTAGGAGCAGGCCGGGAAAGAAGAGGAGAGAAGGACGGAAACACAAAGAGATGGGGATTGGCCAGCCAGGGAATTTAAAAAACGAGCGAGCGTCAGAACCGGCAAAAGCAGTGATCAAGGTGCAGATAGAAGAGATGGAGATGGCTCCATACGGAAGTAGTCCGGACGCCAGACGCCAAATTATTTTTTTTTTTCCTTTTTCTTCTTGTTAAACTTTTTTTTGGTTGGCGTCTTCGTGCTTCAAGAACCGGTTGTGACCCCACAAGGGGGGAGGAAGGTGCCACGGACAGCTATGCGCTATGCGCGATGCGGCCAATGTGGCCCTGTCAGAGGGTAATGACAGGGGCTGCAGGGGGGCGGAAACGACAGCGCGGGCCAGCGCTGTTTGGCCGGCGCTGGGGCTGCCCCTTTCCCCCAAGGATCGCGAGCCGCGTTTCAGCCAGGGCCCGGTCCAAGGTTTCGTCGTCGCACCTTTCTCCGCCTTTTTTTTCTCAGAGTAAGATACGTTTTGATGCTTGTTTTTGTTTCTGTTTTCTCACTGTTCCCGTTTTTATCCCTTTTTCCATTTCTCGGACGAGGGTGGGCTGTCTACGCGTACTCCACTAGATACTACAATTCCGAGCTATTCTTGTCCATTGCCGTCGCGGTCATCCTCGTGCCACGCGTAACGTCCATCTTTTTCGCGTGCGCAACCTGCATAGGATCTCTCCTCTACGATTCGTACAGTACTTGGCACAGCTCGCCACGACCTTTGTCGCGTTCCGGCCCCAATTTGAACAGCCGGTTTTATTGTGGGGCAAGATCCGTCTATCTGCGGGGGGGGGGGGGGGGGGGGGGGGGGGAGTGACTCTTGACCGAAGCACGGTCAACTGCCGATTGTCCTACACCATTGTCAAGAGGCGGTCAAACGCAAAAGGGCGTACGGAGTACGACACACCGAGACCGTTTCTTGTATCCTGCGAGGGCTCCCGACGGCGGCGCCCGTTGCACGCCGTTACTGGTATGCCCGAATGCGGGTCCGATCCCGTCCGCCCATTCGTTGGCTTTCTTGTTGGAGGGATCTGCCAGCTGCCTCCACCTGCCCGGCGGGGCTTAACGCCGAACCTGCCTTGTTATCGTAGCTTTGCCTTGTTTTATAGCTTTCCCGTCCATCTGGCGTGACACGCCAACAAAATTCTGCACCGCAGCTCCTCTCGCGCGCTCCTCTCTCTCTCTCTCTCGCTGTCTGCCACCCCTTCCTGATGCTGGCAACAAGCGGTGTGCGTCGCCTTGTGCGGCCGACGGCAGGCCGCGGGTCGGCGCGCGGGGTGTTTTTGGCAGCAGCGTCCTTTTCGTCTCTCCGATCCTACTCGTCCTCCTCGTCCTTTTCGTTTTCGTCCCCCTCCTCGTCCCCCCCCTCCACAACCTCTCCCCCCCCACAGAAGAGAAAACCGCCTCCCCGCCCGGCCACCGGCCCGCGGGCCAACATTGACCTCCGCCACATCCGCCAAAACCCCGACCTCCACGCCGCCAACTGCGTCCGCCGCAATTATGCCGCCTTGGCCGACAGTCCCGCCCAGATCGTCCAGCTCTTTTCCGCCTGGCAGGGCCAGCAGCGCGACGGCCGCGCCCTGCGCGAGGAGGCCAATGCCGTGCGTCGCCGTCTGTCCAACCCGCCAGTGGCGCGGGAAGTCGATGCCGAGTCTGGGTCGTCTCTCGGGTCTCTTGGGTCAGAGTCTGCCGAGTCAGACTCGTCCTTGTCCTCGTCCTTGTCCTCGTCCTCGTCCTCCTCACCCCCCCCCTCCCGCGATGCCCTCCTCGACCGCGCACGCACCCTCAAGCAGCAGCTCGCCGCCATCGAGACCACCGAGGCCCACCTGACCGCCGACATGCAGCGCCTCGCCGCCGCCCTGCCCAACCTGACCAGCCCCGACACGCCCGACGTCCAGCAGACGCTGTGCTACATCAACTGCAGCGCCGACGACGTCGAGGACCCCGACGGCCTCATGCGTCGTGCCGCCGCCACCGCCGACACCACCCGCTCCCACGTCCACATTGGCACCCAGCTCGGCCTCCTCGACCTCGCTGCCGCCGCCACCACCTCGGGCTGGGGCTGGTACTATCTGCTCGGCGACGGCGCCCGCCTCGAGCAGGCCCTCGTGCAGTATGCCCTCTCCGTCGCCCACCGCCACGGCTGGCTCGCCGTGTCGCCGCCCAGCCTCGTCCGCACCCACATTGCCGCCGCCTGCGGCTTCCAGCCACGTGACCAGGGCGGCGAGCAGCAGACGTACGTCGTTGCCGATGATGATGCGACGGAAAAAAACTCGTCCACCCTCAGCCTCACCGCCACTGCCGAGATCCCCCTCGCCGCCCTCTACGCCGACGCCACCCTGCCCGACGCCCGCCCGCCCCCCCTCCGCCGCGCCGCCGTCTCCCGCTGCTACCGCGCCGAGGCCGGCGCCCGCGGCGCCGCCACCAAGGGCCTCTACCGCGTCCACGAGTTCACAAAGGTCGAGCTCTTCGCCTGGACCGCCCCCGACCTCGCCGCCGCCACCGACACCTTTGACGAGCTCGTCGACATCCAGACCGAGATCCTCTCCGAGCTCGGCCTCCCCTGTCGCGTCCTCGAAATGCCCGCCTCCGACCTGGGCGCCTCGGCCTTTCGCAAGATCGATATCGAGGCCTTTTTCCCCAGCCGCTGCGGCCCCAACGCCGGCCCCGACGCCGGCTGGGGCGAGGTCACCTCTGCCAGCATCTGCACCGACTACCAGACCCGTCGCCTCGCCACCCGCCTCCGCCTCGACGGCACCCTCGTCTATCCCTGGACCCTCAACGGCACTGCTCTCGCCGTGCCTCGCATCATTGCCGCCCTGCTCGAGAACGGCTGGGACGAGGAGGCCGGCACCGTCGCCATTCCCGAGTGTCTGCAGTCCTGGATGGACGGCCGTGAATCCATCGGTCCGCGTGATGCCAATTAGGTCCAACAGTAGTGCATTTTGTAATATCATACTCCATAAGCATAGTGAATGCCGGCTAGCGAAATCGCCCCTAAAACGTCCAAAAACTAAAATCAAATTCATACACGCTTCATAACACAATAACCAGTAGCAGCTCCTGTCCAAACGCCTGGCTACTCCCGGCCGTACACCACCATCTCGCTCCCGCCCGTCGCCGCGCCGCCTTCCCCTGGCGCGCCCACCTGGCTGTTCGTCCACTCGCTCATCGCCCCGTCGTCCACGTCAGAGAAATACGCGTCCGACTCGTTCGCTGCTCCGCTGCCCGACGACGCCACGCTCGACCGCCGCAGCGTGCCCGCTTCGCTGTGTCCCTCCCCCTCTCCCTCATCCTTCTCCACCGTCCGGTACATCGCCATGTCCGTCTCCTCTGCTGTCTCTTCCTCCTCGTGGCCCCTCTCGTCCGCGCCTCGCTCCTCCTCGTCACCCTCCGGCACCGGCGCGTTCTCCTTGTCCGTCTCAAGGCCGCCAAATCCCTTGACAGGGCCCCGTCCGCCCCAGCTGCTCTTTCTCCGGCCCGCCCCGACGTTGCGCACGCTCTGGCTCCGCGTCATCCCTCCCGCCGTCGCGTTGTTGTTAATTTGGCTGAGCGACAGGATCCGCCGAGAACCGCCCCCGAGCGCCCCCGGCGAGCCCGTTGGCAGCGGGTTTCGCTGTGCCATGGCCAGCGTGAATGCCGCCCGCGGCTTGCTGTTGCTTTCCGCACCTCGCGTCGCCGAGCCGCCGTCCTTGTCCTTCTTCGATGGCACAACCCGCTTGCGGCTCATAGCCTCTCGCCCCTTGTTGGCCTTGGCCATCAGGAGCACCCGCGAGTGGTCCATCACCCCGTCCAGAATCCGCCGCTCCAGCCCTCCAGCCCGCGCCTCCATCTCGTGCAGCTCCTCCCGCCGTAGGTTGAGCGCCGTCTCCAGCGACGACACATCCGCCACCAGACGTGTCCGGCTCCGCGTCATGTTCTCCTGCTCCGCCCGCATGGCCGCCACGCTCTCCTTCAGCCGCCGCTCCTCCTCCTGCAGCGAGCGCACATTCCGCTCCACCTGCTCCACCTCCGCCCGTCGCCGCTCCAGCACAACCGTCGTCTCTTGCAACGTCTTCTCCCGGTCCTCCTTGTCGTCCGCAATTCTCTGCGTCTGTGCCGACAGGAAGGTCGAGATTTCCGCCGCCATCCGCGCCACCTGCTCGTGCACCAGTTCCAGAGTGTCTAGACGGGAGAGCGCCTTGTCTGCTGTTCGCGAGTTGTCCACCAGCTCGTCGATCTGGTCCAGCTTTTCCAACCGGTCGAGCTGCTGGAGCTTCTCAAGCTGGTCGAGTTGCTGCAGCTTCTCCAGCTCTTGAAGCTTCTCCAAGCCCTGAAGCGTTTCCAGTTGCGAAAGGTTGTCCATTTGCTGAAGCCGCTCCAGTTGCTCCAGTTGCTGGAGCTGTCCCAGTTCGTGCAGCTGTTCCAGTTGTTGAAGTTGTTGAAGTTGTTGAAGTTGTTCAAGTTGTTCCAAATCTTGGAGCTTCTCCAGTTCTCCAAGGCGTTCGAGTTGCGAAAGCTTCTCTAGTTCTTGGAGCTTCGGCAGTTCCTGAAGCTGCTGCAGTTGCTCCAGCTGGTCCAGCTTCTCCAGGCCAACCAGTTTGTCGAGTTGCCCCATGCTCTCTAGTTGATCGAGTCTGTCCAACTGATCCAGCTTGTGGAGCTGGTCCAGCTTCTCCAGCTGTTCAAGTTTGTCCAGCTGCTGCACCTTTTCGAGCTGTTCTAGCTGTCCGAGCTGCTCCAGCTTCTCAAGCTGCCTAAGCTTCTCGAGCTGGTCCAGCTCTTTGAGAAGCCCAAGATCCGCCAGTTGGTCTAGTTTCTCGAGCTTTTCGAGCTCTTCCAGCTTGTCAAGCTTTTCTAGCTGGTCCAGCTTATCGAGAGCTTCAAGCCGGTTAAGCTCGTCGAGCTTAACGAGTCCTTCAAGCCTGTTGAGCTCATCAAGCTTGTCGAGTTGGTCGAGCCTGTCAAGTTCATCAAGTCTGTCAAGCTGATCGAGCTTATCGAGTCTGTCGAGACTATCGAGCTGATTCAGCTTGTTGAGGTCTTCGAGCCTGTCGAGCTGATCTAGCTTGTCGAGTTGGCCCAGCCGCTCCATCTCGTCCAACTTTGTGAGCTGGTCGAGCTTGCTCAAGTCTTCGAGCTTGCCCAGATCCGCAAGCTGCTCAAGCTTCTCCAGCTTCTCCAGCTTATCCAGCTGATCTAGCTTCTCGAGCTGGCCAAGTTTCTCGAGGTCGTCAAGCTTATCAAGCTTCTCAAGCCGCTCTAGCTTCTCCAGCGGCTCGAGCCTGTCAAGCTGATCGAGCTTTTCAAGCTGGTCGAGCTTCTCAAGCTGGCCCAATTTCTGCAGCTCCTCCAGTCCGAAAAGCTCCTCCAGCCGGTCAAGCTCGCTTAGCTTCTCCAGCGCTGTCAACTTGTCAAGCTGCTCCAGCTGTTCAAGCTTCTCCAGCTTCTCCAGCTCGTCCAGCTTGTCAAGACGCTCAAGCTTTTCGTTGGTGGTCTGCGTGTGCTCCGTAAGCTTCTCGATCTTGGCATGCTGGTTGTCAAACGCACGCCCCGCCACGTTGGTCAACTCCATGATTTGGTCCAGCTTTCCCAGCTTTTCCAAATCGCCCAGTGCCTGCGTCGTCGTGTCCGCGTGCGCCACGAGATAGTCCAGCTTCTCGAGCTTCTCGAGCTTCTCGAGCTTCTCGAGCTGCTCCAGCTGCAGCAGTGTCTTGTCCGTTTCTTCCGAATGCTCAATCAGCCGGTCCAGTTTCGCGTTCGCCTCTTCAACCGCGAGCCCGTGGCCCACCAGCGTGTCCATATGGTCGAGCTTCGAAAACGCATCCGCTGCACGATCCGTATGCTCGACGAGTTTGTCGAGCTTTTCCTGCGTAGCCGAATCGTCGTACTTCTCTACAGGGGCGAGAAGCTGCTGGTCGATATTTCTAGACGTCTCCGCCATCGAGTCTTGTATCGTCGTCGTCGACGACTTGGAGTGTTCGTAGTGCTCACTCACGACGGCCAACACATCCTGAATCGCCTCCAGTACCTTTGGCTGATGCTCAGAAACGTGGCCCTGCAGGCCGTTGACCAAATCAATGGCCTCCTTCACCTGGTCGCGCGTCTGCTGGTGTTCCACTTTGTCGTCCACGTGGTGCTCCTCCGCCTCGTCCACCATGACCCCGACGCGGTCAAACACGGTTCGCGAAGCCTCCTCCATCTTCTCCAGCGAGTCCGTGACGGCAGAGCCCAGCGTATCCACCAGCAGCTTCAGCTCGTCAGCCACCGCCTTGGTCTCTACCACGGCCGCTTCCATGTCCCCATCATGGCCCTCTCCAGCCCGCTCGCGGTCTTCTGTGGCCATTTGGAATTCGTCGAGTTTGACCAGCACTTCTCCGATGCGCTCGTCAATCTTCGCCTCCAACGTGTCTGTCGCCTGCTGGAACTTCTCGTCATTTTCCAGCTTTGCGCCCACGACACTGGCCCTCGACTCTTCAAACTCGACCTTCATCGCATCCAGCAGCTCGTGCAAATCACCAGTGTTCTCGCCAACGGCGTCGCTGATCGACTCCATCATTCTCCCCACGGACTCGATCCCGACAACACCGTCGTCCAGCTTCGTCTTGACCGTCTCATTGAGTTCCTCGAGGAAGGCCCTGACGTCACTGACACGCTCGCTCACACCAACGATTTCGTTCTGTCGTTCCTCAAAGGCCTTGGCGTTGATTGCAGCCTCCATCTCCAGGCGACTGTTGAGTTCCGTGACAACCGTCTCCAAGCCGACCAGGTCCTCCTTCGTCGGCAGTCCGGTACTCTGGTCTGGCTCGGCGAACTTCTCGACCAGTGCCTTCACCTCGAGGCAGGCGATTGCAATGGCATTGACGTCCGTCTTCGTTACCCGCTCTGGGTCGTCCAGCTCCTGCTCTTGGCGCTGCTTCATTTCTTCGAAGCTGGTGGCGACTTGGGTGACGAGGGACTCCACCATGTTGACGTCCTCGCGTGAAGACAGGCCGTCCATCTGAGTCTTTAAGCCACTCAGGCTGAGCTTGGTGTCCAAGACAAGAGCCTCGATGGAGTCGATGTGATCTTTCTGAACGCCCTGCTCTCCGTCGATGAGGTCGTCGAGCCGAGCTTTCGTGTTGCGCAGAATAGTCTCAATTGCCTCAACATCTTCCCTGGTAGCCGCGTCGGCGGCGGAGCGTGGCACCTCCGGTGCCGATGGTTCCGCTCCGATGTCACGGCTCGCCATGTCCGAAACTGATTCGTGGATAATGTGCAGCTTGCTCTCCATGGCCTCGAGCTTCTCCTTCCACTCTTGGTCCAGGATATCAACCACAACAGGCTCGGGTGCTGGGGCAGCTGGCATGTCACGCGTAGTTGTTTGCGCCACGTGAATCTCCTCGATCTGCGAACGCAGTTGCCCGATGAGAGCCTCCAGATTCTTGATGTCGTCGTTGATGACCGGCTGGATGGGCACAACGGCGTTCTGCTCGACCGTCGCCAGTTGACGGTGCTGGTCGCGCAAGCTGTCAATGTCTGTGCGAACATCGCTGAGACCAGCCTTGAGGGCGTCGAGAATTTCGTCGTTGGCGGTAAGGTCGGTGGGCTTGTTTCGGAACTTTTCGATGCTGTCACGAAGATCGCCCAGGCCTTCCTGGATAGCATCAATCACTTCCGCCGTGCTCGAGACGTTGCGGCTGTTGATCTCCGTCCGGAGCAGGCCAACGCCCTCCTGGAACGCCTCCAGAACCTCGTGGTTGTTCGCAGACGCCGAGGCTGGCTGTGGCTGGTGGCTGGCGGGAACGAGCGAGGAATTCACCGTGTCACGAAGAGACTCAATCTCCTCCCGGAGCATATCTTTGGAGATATCGCCCGATCTTGACACGAGCTCCGAGATCTCATCGCGGAAAACGTCAAGGGTCCGGATCAAAGCCTCGGAGAAATCCTGTCCCGTAGCAGCGGCCGTGACCCTGTTCACATATGTCTCCAGATCCTGGCGGAGCTTGTCCAACCCGTCTCTGGTGGCGTCCAAGACCTGCTCGGTATCACGCCCGTTGGCTGCCACATTTTCCCGGGCTTCCTCGGAGACGGTCCGGAACTCGTCGCGCATGAACTGCTTGATCTCCTGGAGCCGCCCGATAATTTCATTGTCGCTAGCTGCCGGGGGTGTGAACGCCACAATGTCGCGGCTGGTGCTTGGGAACTCGAACCCGTTGAGTCCTTCCTTAACGGCATCAACCATGTCTTCCTTGGTTATGTCGGCCGTCGCTGCAGATGGTGCGGCGGGGAACTCAAACTCCTCGAGACATTCGCGAACTGCGCCGAGAACCTCGTCGCGCGACAGGCTCGTTGCCGGCATCTGAGGAGGAACAAAGTGCTTCAGGCCATCAATAATAGCCGCGAACACTTCGTCCCGCGTCGCGCCCACCGGCCGTTCGTCGCGAGGTGCGTATAGGCGAAGGCCCTCCTGCATGCAGACCAGGACCTCATCACGCTCGAGACCGATTTGCTGAACCTCAATGTCCGGCTTGTATCTCTCCCAGGCATCCTTGACAGCCTCGATAACATCGTCTCGGCTGACATGGGGAATATGTGGCTGATTTGCCTGGGACTCCTTCAAGGCGGCGCGCATCAGACTATGCACCTCCTCGTAGTCGATGGGAGGCACGGCCTCAGCAGCAGCAGCGGCCACAGTGGCAATGGTGGAAGCCGATTGGCGCCGGTGTTCCCGCATGAGGGTGTTCATGTGCTGCTTCATCTCATCAAGGCACTCGTCGACAATCTTTGCCATCTCCGCCCTTGTGGCCGACTCTGGTTTGCCGTCCTCCTTGGCGCGGACTTCGTCCAGGCGACGGTAGATTTCACGACCCATGCCGAGAACCTCTCCACGAAGCTCCCGGACAAGGGCTTTGACTTCGGCAGTGAGGCCGCCGCCCTGGGCAACGCTGTCCTTCACAGTCCTGATGACTTTGAGAACATCGTCATTGATGACTTCGCCGAATCGAGCCGTTGGTGCCGAAGAACGGCGCTGCTCTGGCCGGTGAAGTAGCCGTTCCATGCGCTCCGTCATGGGACCCCGGCTGGCGTATTCCATGTCCATGGTGGAGGGGTCATCAAAGCTGTATGACCGTGGACGGGTTTCGCGAGCGTCGATTTCGCTGGGCTCGGAAATCACAGCGTTCTCATGTTGCTCCTTGACAACCTGCAGAAGCTCCTCGACCTTGGCCGCAGAGGCCATGCCATCCAGCCGCTTTGCAATCTCCAAAAGACGGCTCATCAAGAGCTCTTGTCCTTCCTTTGTCCCCATCTCATGGAGAACCCGCTCCACCAACGAGAGCGTGGCTTGCCCATCTGGCCCGTAGAGCGACGGCGTGCTCATGGATTCACGGTCAATAGACGCAGCGAAGCTCGTCGGGGAAGGGATCCGGGGCAGAGAAAACGGCCGCAGGGACTTGGGAGTGGGGGATGTCATGTGCGCATGCGGCTTGCTGTCGATGAGAAGAGCCCCGCCGGTAAACGGATCTTTGGTGTCGTGCGAGGACGTGATAAGTTCGCGCAGGCTTTTTCGGATGTCTTCGTCGCGTGCGTTGGTGGCCGCCTTGAGACTGAGAAGATCCGTCGCATTGTCTCGGCTCCGACGGCTCAGCAGAGACATTTCCTTTTGCAGAGCTGTGGCGATGCTCGTCAGGCTGAGGATCTGGGAGGAGAGGCTGTCCATCGCCTGGGAAGGCTGCGAAAGGTGCTTGGCCGCAGACGGGCCAACAGGGACACTCCTAGCGCTGTGGCCGCCTGCGGCATTGTTCGTCACGTTGGACAGGACGGGCAGTTCCCGCGGCGCAGGCGCCGGTGCCGGGGCTGACTCTTTCGGCGCCGGGGTAGTCGACGCCATGTTGTACAAGGCCATCATGGTGGCCGACTGGGGAGATGTGTTCTCGCCGAGAATGGTCTGATGCGGCCTCCTGACGATCGGCCGTACTATGGGCGTCAGGGTCGGCCCCGAGGCAGGCGAGACAAAGAGAGGGCGTTCCGGTCGGTCTTCATTCGTTTGATGGCCGCTTGGTAGCGTTGCTGCCTCGCGGATCCTCACCGGTGTGCACGGCTGGAGGGGCTTCTCCGGAGATCGTGGCGTGGAGTTGTTGGAGTCGCGGCCAGTGCTGCTCTCGAGCACGTAGCTGAGGTCGCGAACAGACCCGGGCTGCACAGACTGGATGCGCCGGTGAGAGTGTGCGTGTGAAGAGTTGGAAGAGGGACCACGCGGTGTCCGCTCGGGAGATCCGTCCAGACGTCGGGCCACAACTGTCGATCCGAGAGCACTCTCACGCGCCCTTTCGGTGAGAGCGGCATGGGCTGACTGGATTGCCGCAGAGGTTCCGGCACGCGAAGTGCCGACACTGGGCGACTGCGGGTTCAGCGGTAGCGGAGGCGGTGCGCGTTCCGGGTCGGAGCTGTCCCACCTGGGAGCGGTTGTTAGTCTTGGCCAGAACATGAGGCGGACGACGCAACCCGGTTGTGATCGCGGTCCCTTTTTCCTGTGGCAAAAACTAACATGGGAATGAGAGCTCGGCCGTAGTCCGAGCCTGAATGTTGGTGCCGTAGTGCTCGGTCAGAGAGCGCGACGTCTCGCTCTACGGGAGGCATGTCGACAATATTGCGGAATGCAAAGTGGATGGATTGTCTGGAATGAAGCTTTTTTCACCCGGATCTGCGCGTGGCCCGCGGCCAGCCTAGAAGATGCTGGAGAGCTAGCTCCAATGCTCCCGAGTGCAAAGTAAACAAGTTTGGGTATCAGGAAAGGGGAGGCGCAAGTGGAAGAGAAGGTGCAGGGAGAGAGTGTGTTGGGGACAAAATCAGAGGTCAGAGTATGTTTATCATTTTGCGCTCGCAAGGATGCATGACGAGGTCTATTATTCGAGCAGGGCCATAGAGGGGGGAAGGGACTGTGGACCGTGCCTTCCACCTCGGGTGTTGGCGCTCGATCAAAACAGGCCATTTTGGGCCAGGATAAACAAACTAACCGCCCCGGCAACCAGCCCAAACATGAAAGGAACAGTGGGCCTAATTAGTGGGGCTTTGTTTGTGCTTTGGATTACGGCGCCTACAGAGTACGAGCGGTGTAAAAATTTGGTGATCAATTCATTCAAGAGTGAGCTGAGATGCTTTACGAGCACAACGCAGAGGTCGCACCCACCTGCCGACGTCCTCTCTCTACATGGATCGTAAATATATAATATCTAAGTTCGAACACTCTGTGGCAAAGGTCACAGCCACAGAAACAAAGCAAGCCGCATGGTTTTATCCACAAACGCCACCCGTTCCCCCCAAGAGAGTCCCCCCAAACACGGCCCAATCCGACTTTTTTTTTTTTTTAGCTGCCCAGTGCCTTACGCGGCCCCTACGGCTTTGCCAGCATGTTATCAAAAGCGGGGATCAACGTCTGCGCCAACCAGAAGGAGAACACCAGCTTAGGGCCCGTCATGAGAAGCTGTTGTTGTCAGCCGCTTGTCCCGATTTGGAACGGGGAAAAAAAAGGTAAAAACGCACCTTGGGCACCAAACCCTTGAAGAAGCTCGAGAAGCCCTCGTTGCGGGCCATGTTGGACAGAATCCGGAAGCCACCCTCGGGGTTGTCAAAATTGCGGTTCTGGATGCGCGTCTTGATGACGTCGAGAGGCGCCGACACGACCAGCGAAGCCGAGGCACCGCAGATCGAGGCGACAAAGTTCTCGAACCAGGTCGCCTTGTTGTAGTCCTGCAGGCTGAAGATGAATTCCTTCGCAAAGGCCGAGCCGCCAAAGAGCTGTCGTCTGTGTTAGAGCAAAACTCCAGTACGAATGAGGACCACGGAAACGAAACGGGGGCACGTACAGCAAACGAGCCAGGCGCATTGCGGGCCGCCGTCCAGCCCCAGCCCCGGTAGAGGCCAAAGCCCTCGTCACGGACAATGCGCAGGACGCCGCGGCCCCGGAAGGCCTCCGGGTTGGTCTGGCGCTTAATCTTGAGCACATCCAGCGGCAGCAGCACAATCTCGCCAATGCCAATCAAGCTGCCGGCCGTCGAGTGCATGATGGCCTTGCCCGACTTCTTGCCAAAGGCAGCCTCAAAGTTCTTGCCATAGTGCTCGGCAAGGTAGTCGCGGGCAATGGGCTGACCGCCGTACTTGTATATCCGCTGCAGCACCTTGTAGCCGGCCGCGTAGCCGAGACCGGGGAAGAGCGAAAAGAACTTGCGCGACAGCGGTGCCGTGGCCGTGTCCCTGAAGATGACCGAGTTGAGCTGCGCAGCGTTGACGATCTGCAAATCAATGTCAGCTCGGTGAATTGGACGGGGCGGCCATTTGGGGGCGCGGGGGGGCTGCGTGGGACCGTACCCTGCTCTCGTTGCTCATCAGGCGCTTGGCAATGGTGTCGACCTGTGCGCACGTTAGTGAGGCTGCGCATATCGTTTGCCGTTGCCGGCCAATTGTGCGGGGAAATCGAGGCCACATACCGGGTGGAAGACGGCCAACTCAGCGATACCAGCAGAGCCTGTTCGCATGTGTCAGTATTCCGCAGAACCAATCTCCGTGCGCCTCCCTCTCGTGGTCCGGGCTCTCTCGTACCAGATCCCAGCAGCCGGGCCAGGTTGGACTCCTTGCGGGAGCCGCCAGCGGTAGGAGACATGTTGATGCGGAAAAGAGAAGTAGAATGCGGGAAATACGCAAAGTCGTCGGGGATCTAAAACGGGTCACAATGGAGGAAAGTGTAAACGCAAAGCTCCCAATGATGGTCCGGCCGTGTACGAGGGTATCTCCTGCAGCATGCGATCAATTCGAGGGCACAGAAAAAAAAATTTCCTGGCGCGCGACTCCGACCCTCTTGCATAGAGTGATGCCATCCACCGGCGTTATCGGGTGTTATCGGTTTTGTGGGACTGGGCCTCGGCCAGCCGGCGGATGGATAAAATCAGACGAGTTTCAAAAGGACGTGAAGGTTTTGCTTCGAATTCCTGTACGAAGTAGGCCGTCTTTCATTTACTATAAAAGTGTGATTGATCTTTTTACAAAGGAGTTGAAGAGTGTTTTATGATTTAGGAACGTGAGACTTTTATCGTAATTGATATTTTGGAAACCAAGGAAAATAGAGTAGTTTCAGCAAAAGTTTCGTGGCGAAACTCTTATAAAAATATACTCGAAATATATATTGAACGCATAAACTAAACAATGGACAGCTTCTCAAATTGACCGTAATCCCACGAATAAAATATACGAGATCGAGGCCCTTCAATACCTTGAAATTTGAGCCTTGTTTGCTTTTCATAACTATAAACCAGAAGAGAGTCGCCGTACTCGACGGGCCCGGACATTGGCTAATCATACATTCGACCACCGCCAAAGAGGAGCTGTCACCTCCACCGCCCGTTCGACTACAGCCCGTACCCGGTCTGCAAACACCTTGTGGCTACACTCAATCTCCAGGTCGTCGAGCCAGATCTTGGCCTCCATTTTGTCCACCTTGACGAGCACGCCCGGCACGGGAATACCAGACTTGTGGTGGCGCTCCAGCTCGCGGCCAATCTGTTCCTGCCGCTTGCGTGCCGCTTCCTCCTCGTCCGCCGCCTCGGTGGTCTCGTCGGTCTCCTTGGTCTCCGGCAGGCGCGGCTCGGCAATAGGTGACACATTGTCAGCGCCGAACTGCGCTTCTAGGAACATGCACAAGCGGTTAAACTGCTCCTCGGGGGTGATATTGGCATGCAGGTTTCGCAGCGGCAGTTCGTGGTGGTGATGGGAGTGGCCGTTTTTGCCCGATTCTGTTCTGTCAGCAAGAATAAACAACAACATCCAAAGCACACGCAACACTCACGCTTCACCGCTGCAGGGCTGCTCTCGACGGAGAACAGCACGGCCATCACCGCGTCGGCAATGCCGTCATTGAGCAAATTCCCCTCCCATTCCAGCTCAATCTCGCCGTTGGCGTAGTACCGCACGGCGACACAGCCCATGATGAAGTACGCCGCTACCAGCTTGTTGATCTCTTCGTCAGCCTCCTCCTCTTCGTCATCGTCATCGTACATCTCGTCGTCATTTGCCTCCGTCTCCTCGATTTTGCCCTCTTCGGCCCCGTTCGACTCTCCGTTCTTCTTGTTCTTGCCGTTGGCGTTCCGCTTCCTATGCATTTCCGGGAGCTCCTCAATGGTACCAAACGTGCCCTCCAGGGCCCACCGGATCAGGTCAATGCCAGCGGCACTGAGAGTCAGCCGCTGGCGGCAGATGATCGTCGTCGTCGTCAAACCAGCATATTCATGCAGGTCTTCAGGGGCCATCAGGGACAGCTTGAAGTCGTTCTGCACCAGCACACCAGTGATGATTGGTGGTGCCGTTTGGCTCTCCAGCTGTGCAGACGGCGTGATAGAGGCTAGCTTGCCGACGACCTTGGCGATCTTGTCTGTCTTGAACGGAATACGGAGCTCCTCGCAGTTCCTTGGGCTGTACACCTTTACCTTGTCCTTATCTGCCTTGCCAGCGTTCAGGGACAGCAGCTTGGACTTTAACCGCATCATGTTGTGCTGTTCTCCGTGCACCAGGATCTGGAACATTAGCATGGGACAATTGTTGCGCTAGGAGAGCACACAACACTCACCACAGCCGGAGCATTGACCTCCTCGATAAACTCCCGGTTTTCCGTTCCATCTACGTGGGCAGCAAACGAGTATTCCTGCACGCTACAGCGACGCGGGATCATGACCTTTTCCGAGTCGGTTCCCGGCTGGCGTCGGCCACCGCCGGCCAGGCTCCGGGACATGACGGCCTGGATGTGGTCGGGCTCTTGCATGATCTGCTTCGCCATGGTGCCCTCCACGCTGTAGCCGGTGATGATGACGCCGTTTTTGTCGCTTGGCGCCCACCGCTCCAGAAGCTCCCGACTGACGCCGTTCTGGAGCATACCAGGGCTGGCCAGCATGACACAGCCACCGACGTCCTCGAAGCGGTCCAGGTTCTTGAGGGAGCGAATGAAGCGAAAATCCCAGGGGCCGCCACCACCGGCGCTGTTGCCCGTGGCCTCGGCTTCCTTTGCGCGCTCAGCATACAGCCTTTTGATGTTATCATTCATTGCGCCCGTATACGTCTGGTAGACGACCATGCACTTCTTTGCAAGATTGCTGGCGTAATAGATGGGAAAGTTCTGAAAGTCCGAGTGCTTGCTCCAGTACTCGTCCAGGATCAGCAGCAGTTCCTGTGCTCGTCCGAGGGCAAACACAGGCATCAGCACACGGCCGCCCCGGTTGAGGATGCCGGTGATGGACTTCATCAGCGCCTGCTCGCGCTCCAGACGGGGCACGTGCGAGGCAATTCCGTAGGTAGACTCGGTGATGAGAACGTCGACGTGGACGCCCTTGGGCACCGTGGCCGAGACAAGATGCCGATCTAGCTCGCGGGAGTAGTCGCCTGTGAAGAGTATTTTCAGGCCGGCAATCTCAATGAGAAACATGGCCGCTCCGAGCACATGGCCGGCCGGATACGGTGTTATCCGGATGGACGAGACGGTGTGGGTGGTGTGATAGTCGATGGCTTCGATCTGGCGGAAGGTGCTGAGATGATCCTGTTCGGTGTAGACGGGCTGGGAGGTCGGATTGGACGACGTGTTGCCCACGCGGACACTGTCCTGGATGAGCCACTTGTAGATGGCCTTGGTCGGGTGTGTCATGAACACTCGGCCGCGGAAGTTGGTCTTGGCCAGGACATAGGGCAAGGAGGCGGCATGGTCGACGTGGAAACTTGATGGTCAGCACAATGGCCTTCTGCGGGAGCACTGGGCTCGGGGACGGCCACCGGGATCGGGAATGGCTGGGGCGAGCTGGCGGATTTTCACAAAGGCAAGAGACGAGGCATCGCCTGTTTGGGGAAGGGCAGCAGGGAAAAGGAACTGATTGTATTGATAACTGTATACAAAGAGATTCCTCGAGTGAGCGAGGTGTCTGCCGTCATCGCCAGAGCAGCAGAGCCACGGCAGAACTGCTACAGCTCAGGCAAGTCAAGCCGTCGACTTGGTCGCACAGGAAGCCATGGCTTCCATGCGTGGAGAGTATAGAAAACGAGACGCAATAGCAGGAAACAGCAGGAAGCAGCACCAGAGCTCGGGGCACGCGGGGGGACTCACTGGCTGATGAGAAGGACGTCGACGGTGCTGAGGTCGAAGTCGTCAAAGAACGGAAGGGAGGCCAGGCCGTCGTAGGCTGGGTGTTGGCCGGCATCGAGCTGAGCAAAAAGCCAGGTCAGCCAAAGCTGCAAACGGCGTCTGTGGCGAAAGAACGACTTACCATGACCGTTTTCCCCTTGTACTGGATGATATGACACGACCGGCCGACCTCGTTTCCACCGCCGAGACAAAGGAACATGAGCTCGTCCGCGGGGTCGACGGGCTCTTCGGGCGAGGCCCCCATGGCCGTAGCTTTCCGCTTCGAAGCCATTGCGCAAGAAGAACGAGTGAGAGAGAGGCGAGACGACGGGGGTCGGCAGAGGCGTGGGTTGGATATCTAAATTAGTAGCAAGAGCGAGCGGTCGGCCGTGCTGAAATACGCAGCGTCTGTGGCAAAACACGGGCCGGCACAGCTCATGGATTCGGCGCAAGAGGAGAAAGAGTCGCGCCGGAACCTCGAAAGGGCTGCATCGAATTGCGACCAGACTAGAGTGGATCCGGAACGCGCGCCAACGGCACTTTTGTACGGGCAGTACAATGATCCGGGCCGATTCACGTGACCACAACCGCGCAGGGGGGCGGGCAACTGTGGCGCGCCGTTGTGTCCAAAGGACCAAAACGCAAAACTCTCCCTCCTCCGTACCCAAGAACAGCGCGACCCCAGGGCAGCGGCCATCAACGCACCACGCATCGCTGCACCGCGCAGTGCGAGTCGGGCCTCGGCGACGAATTCCATTTTTGCTGATTTGCACGCGACCAGAGCCTTTTTTTGCGCGCCGCGCTTTGATCGATTGCCCACACGCGAAGCTTTTGTTTCTGGATGGGGCCCAGAGAAACGACTTGAGAAGCTCTGGGAGGTTCGGCAGGCGTGCCCGGTCCGCCTGGCGCGAACGGCACCGATCCCCTCTGCTGCTGCGCGCCGGCGACGGCCTACTCTGGTCTCGGTGGTCTCGGTGGTCTCGGTGGCTTCTGCAGTCTCTCGGTCGGACGGCTTTTGCGCTCCCTTCAGCCCGGCCATTTTGCGACTCCTCTCAGACTCCTCTCGGATTCCTCTCGGATTCCTCTCGAACTCCTCTAGGATCCCTCTCACACTCCTCTCGACGACTCTACACAAGGGCCCATCCCGCGTCGGTGCCATGGCCCAGCCACAGTCCCAGCCCCCGCAGAGGACCTTCTCGCCCGCTTCACAGATGACTCCGTCACCAGTGTCGCACCCTGGCACGCCGTTTGCGAACCATCCGCCGGCGAAGAAGCCTCGACTCTCCCCTGCACCGTCACCGCAGGAACTTGCCCATCCGGGAACGGCCTCTTCCCTCAGCCCTGCCACGCCCGGAACGCCCAACTCACTCGCGCCGCCTTCGCCCGCAGTCTCCGCATCGCTCGCACCCAGCGGCCTGCCAATGCCCTCTTCCACCTCCCCCTCCGCGATGGCCTCGCCGAACCCGACAGCGCCGGTGCTGCCGCACACCAACGCCCGTGGATCCTTCACTAACGGATCAGGCCACGCCCCGCCGGCGATGCAAATACAAATGCCTTCGACTCCGTCGCAGATCTTCTCGCCTCGAGCCATGGTCCATACGCCGACGATCATGACGCCCACAGGGCCGCCGACGCCGTCCGGGCCGCCGCTGCCGCACATTGCGCCAGCACCCATGCCGCCATCAGTGTCGACGCCAAACGCGTACGTGCCAATGACCGCGTCGCCACTGGTGCAAACGCCGTCGGGGGTCATGGGACCGCCATCGAAACCGGCAGATCGACAGACAAAGGAATATCAATACGATGTGGACGACTCGCTGGCCGGCACGGGCATCGATCTACGGCAGGAGGAACAGTTCCAGGCAGACTACTTTGCTGGGTCCTTCCGACAGGAGGCGCGAACGGGCTTTCCGGCCAACACGCCGGGACGACGCAGCTCGCTGTACGGCGCCCTGGTCGCGAACCAGCCGGCGCAAGAGGCAGCGGAGGCCGATCAGCAAAGGGCGACGGCGGCGCTGGCCAAGCAGAGGTGGGCGGAATCGGCCAGGACGTTGGCGGTGCAGCGCAGCAACGCGCTGCGCAACCCGTTCCTAGAACTGAACATTCTGCACGCGCGCGTGGACAAGATTTCCCGGGAATATGGCGTCGGGGTGATCCTGGACCCGAAGCCGAACGCGACAGGCACGGTGCGGTTACGCCAAGACGCAGACTTTCCACAGCCGCGGCTGACAGTGTCGACCAAAGTCGGGCCGGACGGCGTGATGGTGTCGACGAGCGGGACGTTTCTGCCCGAAGACACGTGCCTGGCAGACCAGTTTGCGCTGCTCGCGCTAGCAGCCAAGCACCGGATCCGGGAGCTGCTGGAGGATGCAAACAAAGTGTCCGTGACACGGCAGCGGACGGCACACGGTGTCGTGCCGGAAGAATGGGTTGACGCTGCGGCGCCGCTAGGCAGCACGACGGGTGCCAAGGCAGACGGTGGGGAGGCGGACGAACCGCGGGCCAACCCGCTGAAGCGTGAGTGTGGCGTGACTTTCTATTCCTTGCGTTTGCGAGCGAGCACAGTGCTGACAGGCACGGAACAGGCCCCCTGGAAGCAGACGAAGCGGCGGGTGCAGATGCGGCAGCCAAGCCGATTGCGGCGAACACGCTGGCGCAAAGCCTGCGGGTGGTGGGCAAAGCGGAGCGCGACCTGGAAGAGAAGCGGCTTCTAAAGCGGCAGAAGCGTGAGGGCAAGGGTGATGGCGGGCCAGCAACGCCGATGCCGAGGGCGGGAACGCCGAGCACGCCGGGGTCGGTGGCGCCGGAGCCAGACCGGCCGACGAAGAAGGAGCTCAAGAAGAATGCGGCGGCCAAGGTGGCAGAGCAAAACGACACGCTGAGCGCGAACCGCACGAGCATGGCGTTTTTGGGCGGACGCAAGAAGCAGTACTCGTGGATGTCTGGCGGGTCGTCGACGCCGAAGCGCGGCTTTGGTGGTGGTGGTGGACTGGGCGGCGGCTCGCCGTCGGGTATGGGAGGGGGTGGAGGGGGTGACGCAGGCGTCGGCGGCAGTGGAGGCGCAGGTGGCGGCGGACGACGGACGGGCCCGGTGCTGCTGACGGGCGAAGGCCGCACGCGCATGGGCGAGTGGCGGGAAGATGGGCCCAAGGGCCAGAACATTCAGCTGCGAGACTGGGTGGTGGTGCTGGAGACAGACGGGCGCGAGACGACGGCGTTGCAGCAGGCCTACAGCCGGCTGGACGGACCGGTGGCGTCAAAGTCCATGGTATGACGACGGCTCACGGCGGCTCACGGCGACTCGTTGCCGCGACGGACAGACTTATTTTCCTTTTTTGTTTATGTTTTCGGCCAAGACAAAAATCAACATGGGACGGCGTTTTTTGACGCGGCAATTGCCAGCACGTTTTTCTGTCTGCCGGGGGGATCTGCCAGGTGGGGCAGTGTTCGTCCGGTGGCGGACGGCTCGGGGGCGTCTGCTCTTATTTGTTTCCTTCCGTTTGGGTGTCTTTTTGTTCTTTTTTCGGTTTTCTTCCTTTTATTTTTATTTTTTCTTCCTTTTCTTCTCCTTTTTCTTCTCCCTTCTCCCCCTTTTCTCGTTCTTGCCGATGTATGCTTGTACTTTAGTGTGGCCGTATGGAGCCCGACGACGATCTTGGGAGGAAAGGCCTCAGGCCGTGGGCTGTCTGTCATAGATACCTATTATTTTTAAAAACACTGCAAGACCTGAGCGCAAGCGTGTGCTGTGAGTCGTAGAAAAGCTGGGAGAAACGCCGAGGGCCGTGGTCGGCGCGGAAAGAGCGTCAGCGGCGGCAGATTCCCGAAGCGATCGGCATTAATTCCAGATAGTCGCATCTGCGGCCGTCTATCGAAAACGCTTGGCACTTTAGTCACCACACTTTAGTCACCACAGACACAATATAATACGTCGTATACATTTCACGATACCAAAGACAACCCCCCCCCCCCCCCCCCCCAATAAACCAAAGATGGCCATTGCTGTGAGTGCCGCTATCCTGTTCCGTGAGATGAGCAACGACTGACGCATCCGCCAGGCCATTGGCCAGATCTGCTCGACGGCCTCCATGGCCCACAACCTGGAGCAGTGTGTCAGCCTGGTCGGACGGGCGGCTGCGGCCGGGGCGCGGGTGCTGTTCTTGCCCGAGGCGTCCGACTACATTGCGTCGTCGCCGGCCGAGTCGCTGGCGCTGGCGCAGCCGGTGGGCCAGTCGCTGTTTGTGCGGGGGCTGCAGGCGGCGGCGCGACAGCACGGCGTCGCAGTGCACGTCGGCATCCACGTGCCGGTGGTCGTGCGGGCCGCGACAGCAGGCGGCAACGCCGTGATGCCCACGGTGGCGGCGGCGGCGGCGGCGGCGCCGAACGGCACGCAAGACACGCAGGACAAGGGCACCACCAAACTGTTCAACCGGGCCATCTGGATCGACGCCGCCGGCGAGGTCGACGACGACGAGGCCGCGTACGACAAGCTGCACCTCTTTGACTACGCGGGCGCCGGCCTGCGGGAGAGCGCGCACACGCAGGCGGGCACGCGGCTGCGGCCGCCGCGCGAGACGGCGGTCGGCCGCGTCGGCAGCCTGATCTGCTTTGACCTGCGATTTCCGGAAGTGGCGCTGGCGCTGGGCCAGCCGCCAGAGCCGAAAGCGGCGGCCCAGATCATCGTGTACCCCTCGGCCTTTACGGTGCCGACCGGCCGCGCGCACTGGGAGGTGCTGCTGCGGGCGCGCGCCATGGAGAGCCAGTGCTACGTGGTGGCGGCGGCACAGGTCGGCTGGCACAATGCGCGGCGCGTCAGCTACGGCCGCAGCCTGGCCGTCGACCCGTGGGGCCGCGTGCTGTGCCGGCTGGGCGGCGTGGTCCACGGCGAGGAGGATGGCACGGAGCCGGGCGAGGCCGAGGACGGCGCGGTCGGCCAGCTGGGGCTCGTCGACATTGACCTGGCGGCGTGGGCAAGCGTGCGCGAGAAGATGCCGCTGGTGCGGCGGACGTGAGTGGACTGCGTTTGTTGTTCCCAACGTGCAGACAGCGGCTAACAGCAGCAGGGACGTCTATCCGGAAATCACATATTGAAAGTGTCCAAATTGGAGTGTACAAGGCCGCATGACGCGGCTTTCGAATCCCATAACGCCAGATATGCCAGGAGAAGGAAAAGACGAGAAGAGGAAAAGGAAAAGACAGAGAAGAGGAAAGGGAACACAAAAGAGAAACCTCCCCCCTTTTCAGCGCGCCGCCACAGGCTTCGCGGGCATGTTGCGGATCTGCTTGATGAGAAACTCGCGCTCGTCCATAAACTGCTCGTCCTCGGTGCGCTCCTCGAGGAAGTGGGCGAGAAAGTTGAGCAGCTTGTCGCGGTTCATGATGAGGATCTTTTGCACGGCAACGCTCTTGTTGGGATTGGCAACAAAGATCTTGAAGACGTGGAAACCCTCGTACTGGACCATTTTGCGGTCGTCGCGCAGCAGGTTCATGCAGATCTTGAGGTGCTCGCCGCTGCCTACGTAGCGCGTCATGACGCTGTAGTTGGAGCGGTCGAGGAGGATCTCGCCGAGCAGCTTGATAGACTGCCGTTTGGTGACGTAGCTGTGTGACTGGACGAGCGTGGCGTTGTAGCGGGAGAAGAAGAGGTCAAAGTTGACGCTGAGATAGCGCGGGACGAGGTCCTTGTGCCTAGTAAGGAGTTCCTGGGGGTGTTAGTGATGGGGGGGAGGAGGAGGAAGCAAGGGACGAGGTGGACGAGGTGGACGAGGTGGACGAGGTGGAGACGGGAGGAAAGAACGCCGCGGGACGGGAGGACAAAGGACGAGGTGAGACGAGAGGAAGCAGGAGGTGCAGACGGAGGACAATGACGCACTCGAAACGTGGTAAAGGCGTCGGCGGCGACCTCAAAGGAGCTGGTGTCGATCCAGCGGAAGAACTGCCAAAAGACGCCGCGGCCACTCTGGGGACGCTGGGTGTCGATCTGGGTGATGCCGGCGGCGGAGGAGCCGGGGACGGCGGGGGCGGCGGGGTCGGGGGGGGCGACGTGGTCGTTGTCCTGGTCGTCGTCGCGGTCATCAAACAGCACGACGGCGGCGGCGGACTCGTGCTTGAGGACCTCGCGCAGGATGGAGCCGGCGGTGGTGGCGCTCTCCTTGTGTTCGTAGCCGTAGCAGAGGGCGACGAGCACGGAGGGGGCACGACGGGTGACAAAGTCGACGGCGGGCGGTGGGTCGTGGGGATTCGAGGGGGTGCCGGCGGCGACGGGGGGACGGTACCGGAAGACGGAAGAGAAGACGACCTGGACGTCCTTGCGGGACTCGAACGGGAGCAGGTGCAGCACGGGCGGCAGCAGCAGCAACACGTGGTCATCGATGAGGGCGAGCACGAGCTGGTGGACCTGTTCGGGCGAGCTGTCGACGTCGGGGGCGCCCTGGAGGACGGCCTTCATCTGGGCGAGACACTTTGGGAGAGCATCATCGAGCTAAGGAGAGGAGGCGAGGGGGGCGGTTCGGAGGGTTAGAGATTCATGCGGCGTAGCGAAATAGGGCCTCCCCGGGAGGAGACCCAAGAGAAGAAAAGAAAAGAGAGCAAACACCTTTGGACTCGGATTTCGCGGCAGGTCCAGCCGTACCAACAAGTCGTGCGTTTGTCGGGCCAGCTCGGCCGCGTTCGTGCGGGCGCGGCCGCGATTGAAAAAGAAGGACATGGCGGCCGGAGGGGGGCAGCGACGGAGAAGGGGAGAGGGGGGGGGGGGGGG
>RQWE01000077.1:0-44689 GCA_004028395.1 Leptographium galeiforme
CCATCACTAGGTCTAGCCCTAGATGTATGGATGCCTGATATCCCAGGTATCCACAAGGTCGCAGGATATATTAGCAGTAAGTAGTTAGGCTCAGCATCGCCTGGGGCGACTCCTGGTCTCCGTACCTTTTTTTTCCTCTTCTTTTTTTTTCTTTTTTCCCTTCCTTCTCGCACCAAACTCCATGTGAGGGTCGCCGGGGGGAATCCCTCAGTCGTTCTGCTCCACTCACACGCCTATCCTCCACCACTTCAATCCGCCCCATTGTGGTACTTGCATCTGTATCCACAACATCGAACGACGGATGCGTGATGGTGTGGGTGGGTGTGCAAAACACGATAAAATACGGGCAGCCGAATGGGTGGCCCGCCTGTACGTGATGGAATTACGCACGCGATGGCGCCGAAAAAAGAAAAGAAAAAATAGAGGCCAAATCGTGAAAGGGCAAGGCGACAAACGACGAGCAAAAAGGGGGGGGGGCATGACTTGACCTCTGCCGACTCGTGCCTGCCTGCGGAGACGCCAGGCGCTCCTGCCTTGTCGTCCGCCGGCTGGCTCCGCAAAATGCGCATTTTATGAGCAGTCTCGAGGAAGGAGCGAGCAGCCTGCGCCCTGGCGCCTCCCAACAAAATCCTCATACTCGTAAGATACAGGTACGGGCGCCGAGCAGGGCAAATTTCCTCCCGGAGGTGTTGTGGGGTGGATGGATACATGATAGTATCTTACGAGCAGAGCAGCCAGAAGTCCTCGCGAGCTACCAAATTATTCCATCTTCACGTCGCAGCGTGTGGCTTTCGCAACTCTAGCCCAGCCATGTACACCCTCGCTTGCGTCCCATCGCCGCCTTCTTCCTCTATCACCTGCTGGAGTCTGGTCCATTTCCACCTCGGCATCCAGCCGACTGACCAAGGGCAATGCAAGGGTTGCGCCATTCCCTAGATGATGTCATTGGAATTGGATCCCGTCCTGGCGAGCCGGCCAAAAAATGGCAGGATACGTGCCGGCCACCGCTTCTTTCGAGCCTAGCGCCGTCCAAAAGGGGTGCTTATGTTGCAGCAACCAGTTGTGCATTCTCCGTCGTGCTGAGCAGGGCCTTTAAAGTTGTCACCGATGCATCGACAGACGGCGACGCATCCCCTACTGGTCCCCTACTGGGCGGACGGCATGCTGGCTTGGACACTGATGAGATCTACTCGGAGATCGTCGCAGCGCCGCCACATATTCACACCCGTCCTTTGCCAAGTCTCGGCCGCATGTTTTCTGCATCTTGCGATACGAGTACGAGCAAAGGTAAAATGCACACGTCGTACTCCGTACGGAGTACGAGTATTAGGATCCGTGGCGCGCGTGCTCTGCCCTTCCTTTTTCCTTCGTCTCCAGGGCTGTACCAGAATCTTACAAGTAGCGGGCTGCTATCGGCAAGGGGGACCCCGGCCCCCTGCGCTGAGACTGCAATTGGCCTCCCCAGGCCGTGAGCAAAACCCATGTCTGCATTATCGACAGGGAACCCCTCTCCTCCCCCCAGTCATTTGTCTGAGTTGCTGGCTCAAGCTTCTTGTGTTTTGGTCTGTTGGACAGCAGAAGGGACGAATCACAGCCGGGCAACACATCGCACTGACTTTTCGCTCCCATATCAATGGAGCTAGCTTCCCTTCGCGCACAGAAGTCGTCGCATATCCTACATTTTAGCCCGTCTAGCAAAGCGCGGACTTGCGACGGCACGGTTCGGTACGGGAAAGTGGATACCCCAGGAGAACAGGCGCTCGTCGGAGCGAGGAGCGTCAAAGCAGGTGAACACCGAGAAACGCACTCTTAGCAGACAGCCAAAAGAAATACTCAAAGGGCGGTGGCCAAGGCCCCCCTGTCCAGAAGAGATCTGCTCATCGCTATCGTACTCGTAGGCTACGTATCTCAGAACGACAAACGGGGCAGCAATTGGCTGGTCGCCAGATGTTGAGATACCGGCGCACTTGCCGGTCGCGCTTTTCGGTTGCACTTATCGTACAGGCGGGGGGCTGGCAACTATTATGCCCCTGCCATGGTGGAGAAGTAATATTTTAGTCGCTATAGGTGGTACCCGCATGGGGCAGAGCGCTGGACCGTATCTACGAGTCGAGTATTATTATTAGTAGAGTGATAATAAGTGAGCATGGAGTAATAATATTGAGATGTCTTGTACGACGTACTCCGTATGTACGACGTACTCCGTATGGGGGCAGAGCGCAGTCACGTGTGTCTGGTTCATTCCGGGACGCAGAGGCTGTTGCCGCGTGGGGATTCCAGGCTCGCCTGCTCCCCGCTAGTAGCCTGCTAGCCGTTGCCTCCCGAGCTGAGGCGCTGGAGCATTGCCT
Source organism: Leptographium galeiforme (assembly GCA_004028395.1). Classification (NCBI taxonomy): domain Eukaryota; kingdom Fungi; phylum Ascomycota; class Sordariomycetes; order Ophiostomatales; family Ophiostomataceae; genus Leptographium; species Leptographium galeiforme. Next base: position 2,349 of record RQWE01000077.1, read on the forward strand.
ATAACAGCGGCTCTATCTGACTCGTACAAGCTGCTATACAACACTATTGACTGGGCATCAGGCGCGCTCACCAGACTATTGCTGGACGCGAGCGGCTAGCGGGTTGGCTTAATTGCGCCACGAGGAAGAGGGTGTGATGCGGAAGAGGGAGACGAAGGGGCAGAGAAAGCGAAAGAGAAACGGTACAAACCAGACAAAAGTGGCATCCGCAGCCCGACCGCGTACGGAGTATGCGGCTCCAACCAACAAATGCTCTCCCTGTCACCCTGGAAAGTTCCGTCGACAGTGGGGCCATCAAGACACGGCTCTTCAACCTCCCCAGTAGAAATATCTTACAAGTGGGCGGGATTACTACCGTACATAGGGTTTTGGGTGCAGCCGAGACCAGGATGTGTCCGCTCTACGGAGTACACTTGTGCCAGAAAGAGGGGGGGCAGGAAATGGTATCGCATATTGCTAATTCGTCCGGTCACGGAGGGCGTGCGAAAACAGACATGTCTGAAAATGGGGGACGAGGGGGGGAGGACCGTGGAAAATTGGCCGAGATCTACGGGGCCATGGCTTAATGGCAGTGCTGACAGCTCCTTTCCTACGACGCACGTATCTTACTTGTACATATGTCTATGGAGTATCGTAGGGGTGCTGAGATATCACAAGCTGGGGGTCGCCGGCTGTGTGTGTGGGCTGCTGTCTGTGTGGACACGGATGGCGCTGGGGAGGGAGGCCAGTGCGCCGGTACAGGGTCCGAGATGAAAGGGAGTGGTGCAAAACACCGGGGATCAGAAAAACGAAGGGAAACGAGAAGGGGGGAAGGGGGGGAGGGGGGGAGGGGGGGGGAGGCAGCAATTCCAGTGGCCTGGCCTCGTTTCTTTTTCGGATTTGGCATTTTGCGCTTCCCAGTTCGCAAGGTCATTTTCTACGGCTTTTCTGCAGTCCGCGTGTTCGGCAAAATTCCTGTTGAGTCTAGTCCTCAATCTCCTACTCGTTACGTCGTAAAACCGAGTGTGCTCGTAGGATAGTATCTTACGAGAATGTTTAGACACTTGGTAGTCCTGTGTCGGAAGGCTGGCTGACCGCTTGCTGCGGGGCTCTTTTTTTTTTTTTTTTGTTCCCTGGTGCAGCAATCGCCGAGCGAACCGATCGACTGGACGGGAAAGAGGGGCCATCATAACACTCTCGCGTGGACAAAGTGCAGAAAGGAGCCATGTTCATGATCGCATGGCCAGGGACCTGCTCACCGCTCCTCGCCGTCGGAGAAGTCGTATGTAAGATAGTACCCGTATTGCGAGCCGGCAGGCGGGCCGTTTACGGAGTCTGCTGGGCGGGCATCATCCATCATCACACTCCTTTTTTCCTTTTCGTCTTCTATTTTTTCACTTTGGAAGCACGATCCTTCTGGAGCTTCCGCGCGGCAGACCCGCCCACGGCAAAAACGGCTGCTCACGTCTTCCGAGAAGCCTGCGCGCTGTCGCTTCCGTATTCTCAACCAGCACGGTACCGAGATCCTCCCTCCACCCGCCGGAGCATTTTCTCCTCTTACTGTGTGGAGTTTTGCCGGGCGCGCGTCCACTGAAGGGCAGACAGGTGGGTTCAAGAGCGTGCCGGCTACTGATCCTGAAACGCGGCCTTTCTCTGTCCGTTATGACCAGGTTTTCGTACTCGTACGCCTGCGGCTCTCTGTGCGAGTACGAGTACAGCCGAGCGGCCTGCCTAGCCTGGCGAAGTTTGATGGTCGTAAGCAGGAAGGACCCGGACAGCCGTTGCAGTGGAGACGACGCCTGTGGCCTTTTTTCCCTGTATTAATGGGTCGTCTACTAACAAATAGAGGATCGCACGGAGTAATGTATGCGTGCGGAACGCTCCGTACCTGTACCAGTAAGATATTTGTAAGATACGGAGTCCTCATTGAAACCTCTTGTAATGGAAGGCCTCCCCATAACCTGCTGCCGGACCCATGTGGCTGGGATCGAACAGGTTACGACGTATGGGCTCACATCGACCGTTGCGAAATGTGCCTTGTTCAGGCTAGGGTCGCTGAAAGGCCGCTACTACGAGTACTCGTACAAGTACGAGTAGCAAGCGGCTGTGCCGGGCTGAACACTGTCTCTTTCGACACGAGACGACCACCTCCTGTCCGTCGTGTCTCTCTTTGTCTCTCATTGACTCGCATAGACTCGCATTGCCTCTCGTTGACTCTCGTGTCTGCAGTGTCGCGCCCGTTGGTGATTCTCGCCGAGCACAAGCACCCGACCGTGGCCCATCAGGACAGTGGGAAGGGCTAGTCTCGCGTTTGTACGACGCAGCAAGCCAAGATAGGTCCATATGTGGCCGTGCCACAGAGGCACGGGCGTGCCCCCATGCCGTCGCGCACGGAGGACGAGGCAAACAAGCAAAAACACCGCAAATTCCCCCCCTCCCCCCAATAAAGCAGCCAAGAATACTCCGTATTGAGACCAGTCAGATACTAGTCAGATACCAAGAAACCAGAGGCGTACGCCACCATTTCCCCTGATGGCCAACGGGGAGAGGACATGTGGACTGGCGGAGGTGTGTACAAATGCCAAGCCACAGGAAAAAGAAAAGAGCTACGAGTACAAGGCTTGGTTACACAGCATATCTTACAACACGCGTCGTGCCCGTCGTCCTCTGACGTCTGTCCGTCCGGGGATCCACCGCAGCATGCAGACCCGGTTTCATGCTCGCGCGCTCTCGCTTCTAGTATCTTGGTATTACTCGTACTCCGTCTCATTTTCGGACTCCGCCGTCATCCACCCGCATCCTAGCTGCGCCGAACGTGCTCGTTCTCGTGGCACGTCTCTCGGCCCTTTTTTTGTCGATCGCTGAGCGGTCCAAGCCCTTTTTTTTTCGCTGAAGAAACGAGCTCTCTCTACTCTGTATTCCGTGCTCGTGTTATTGATTGCCCGTACGTGGGGGGGAAGGGAGCGGCGGCGGCGGCGGCATGCATGCGATGCAGAGCGGCTAAACGGAAGGTTCAATACATCGTACAGATATCTTGCCTTTCTTTAGCGCTGCAGCGCGAACAGACCTATGGTGCAGCGCGCCCCAGTTGCCTGCTTTACGGTTCGATGCGACACCGCCAGCCAGGCACATACTCCGTACAGGACCACCGCCACCACATTGGCCAATACCGAGAGGAGAAGGGCGGCGGTGACGAGAATCTGCAGCGCACCCAATACGGAACTCGAGCCCACATCCCGGGGGCCGATAGCCAAACGACCAAGCAGGACTGCCGGAGAGAATCCGGAGCCAGTCTGTGGGGCAGTACGGGGTAGCTCTACTCCGTAGTCGTAGACTCGTGGCCGTAGCTTTGGGGGCAAATGAAAGGGATTGAGAGTGAGAGACTGTTGGCAATAAGGGAAGATAATAGGGGCAATGACGGAAGAGAAAAGGGGAAGAGGGGGAAATCAAGGACAAGAGGCAACGAACAGGCAAAAACGCAAAACCTAGCGTCGTCCCTCTGCATCTCACCTATCTCACCTACTCCGTATGTATCTCACCTATCTTACTTTTGCAAGATACGAATCTCACGGCGAAAGACCAGGGCAGCCATCCGTGACACTGTTGTTACAGCTCCGTATCTGGCAAAAGCCCCGGTGCTGGGGGCACGGCTAATGCAACCCTCTCTGGCGATGCAGGGGCGTGCTGTTAGCATTTCGTACTCGTATCTTTACAGGCACGATATGTGTCTGATATTGCGTTCACCTCTTCCTCCTATTCTCCGCAACCTTGCACGTAATTCGGAGATACTATGATTACAAAATCAGACAGTGAACCAGCCCCTGTCTCCTTTTAGTCGCTTGTTTGGGAGTGCACGATAAGATACCATCCCCCAAGATACCTTGCATCTTCTTTTTGCTCGGCCTTGTCGCCCCGAGCCCGCCAACAGATGCAACACGTTGACCCCGCCTGTACCGTAAAATACCACAACCTCGGCCGAAGTAGAAAACAGGCGCAAAGCCTTAGTGTGCCAGTTGTCGTTCAGCGCTACTTTTGCCCAAACCACGGTTGCTTCCTCCTCGCCCCCAGTTTCCACCAACCCTAATAGCTGGGCAACTGACCGCCCCGCTTAACCGGCGCCGAACATCGTCGTACTCCGTAAACCATCATCGGGTCCCAGCCGCTCCGTGACAATGCTCGCCATATCTGCCATGCTGCATAGGCACAGCCAACCGGTCCCATTTTGCGCAAATTCTTCATATTTGTTTCTTCAGCTCTTGTTTCTTCATTAGTATTCAACAAGCAAGGCCCGACGTCCCCGCTTATTCTCGTCCTTTTAGCAAGAAGAATATGAGAGAAAGATGTGCTGCAGAGAGCTCAGAGTACATAAGCGTACCTCGATTAGCTGGCCGATAGTTTCTCCAGCTTTTTTATTACGTTTAAGACAAGGGGTAGTAAGGCACAATGCTTTCTACAAAGTAAGGTTAAAGGAAGGAGCGTGCCGGTTGTTAAGGATCGAAAAATCTAAGGCAGTCGAACTCGGTCTTGACTGGTGCTTTTTGTGTCCCAACAGGGAAAGTGCCGGCGGTCACAGACTTGAAACTGTGTATTTGAAGCTGAGAGAGAGGATTTCCTCCCGTGTGCGCGTACGGTCGACGGGTCAATGAGAGCAATGCGAAGATAAGTGGTATGCAGGAAACAACCAAAGGAAATTTAGAAAGTACAGGAACTACAGCGCCTCCGACAACTATCACAGAGATGCACCTCCCCTAATGACGAATTTGGTGGATACATGGCCCAGTGCTGCTATCAACGAGTTTTCATCCATGGCTTTCGGGATCTGCTTCGAGAGGCACCGTCTTGTACAACGGTTTCCGGGGGGGGGGGGTTTGTCGAGGCAGCAGTCAACTGTTCAAGTGCTGAGAGCGCATAGAAAGTAGAAGACGAAATTCCAAAAGAAAAGGCACTCGTTGTCGCGTATATCTCCGAAGAAGACGGCAAAAGGGAGCGAGATGATAATGAACAAGGAATTATCACTCTTGGATATACCAGAAAGCCCACAGCCGCCATTTTCATTTCGACCTCACATAAACGGCTTCACCTGTTTCTCGCTCCACTCCCAAAAAGCATCGGCGCCTCCGGTCCCGCCTTCAGACAGGGGCAGGGCGTTGTTGGCAAGGTCTCTGCGAATGTCAAAGAAGCGGCCCCAGGGACCGACTAGTTCAGTTAGCTGAGGTATTCAGAGCCGCCGGCGGGAAAGACGTACTCCAGGAGCCAGATTTCTCGAGCGAGACCTCTGGCGACAAGCCGGCGAACAGTTCCGTAAAGGCGCCGTAGACGGAGGGGTACAGCACGAGACTTGCAAAGGCCCTGAAGATAAACGTCTGCACGGCAGCGCCGGGGCTGTCAATGGTGCGGTAGAGGTCCGAGTGGAGGTTGCCAGGGTGGACAGCGATGCTGATGATGCCGTCGTCACGGAGGCGGCGGGCGAAGGCGGAGCTGTGCAGATAGTTGCCGGCCTTGCTGCGCGCGTACCGGGCGAGCTGGCTGCCGCCGGCGGTGAGGGAGGGTGGCAGGCTGGCGACATCGACGCCGCCGTAGCCAGAGTAGACGTCGGCCGCGATGGACGAGACCCAGACGATGCGGACGGTGCCGGCCGTGGCGGCCGTGGCACCTTTGGCCGCAGCGGTGGCGGCCAGGACGGGGGTCAGCAGGCGGGTCAGGAGAAAGGGGGCGAGACAGTTGACGCCCATCTCGCTCTCGTAGCCCTGGACGGTGGTGAGGGCGTCGGGCGGCGGCACGAGGACGCCGGCGTTGTTGAAGAGCACGTCGAGACGGGACTCGCGCGCGAGAAAGGCGTCGACGGTCGGCTTGACGCTGCGCAGGTCGGCCAGGTCGACGACCATCAGCTCGAGGCGGCCGGTCGAGGTGGGTGCGTCGGCCCGCAGCGCCTCCATGGCCTCGCGACCCTTGGTCTCGGATCGACACCCCAGATAGACGACAGCGTTGGCGCCGTAGAGCATACGGGCCAGCTCGCGACCGACGCCCGTGTTGGCGCCCGTCACAATGTAAACATGGCCGGCGAGGTTTGGCAGGTTCTTTTCCGTGAAGCCAGGCGCCGCCGGAAAGGTCTGGTAGAGGAGCGAGAGACGCGGCAGTAACAGGGCGCCGCGCGAGAACAAGGACGAGAGCGCCATGGGCCTGTCTGCCGTGCCGCCGAGAAGAAACTCGAAAATACGGACTGATGGACAGAGAAAACGATGGCGGAACTGGAAACGGATTTGGGATCAGAAATGGAACCAGATTTTCGGCAGTCGGTGTGTGAAAGTGGCATGAGCGCCTTCCTATCCTGGGGGATGCATCATGACTGCCGCAGACATGCCAACTCAAGTGGTGGTGTCGCTGCCACGGAGGCTAATCGTGTTCCGCCCCACCCAAGGCTTGTGCTGTCCGTATCCACTCGGTTATGGCGGAATTCGACATTCCCATCACCATCCTCGAAAGACGACTGATGCATTTCGGCCTCGCTTGCTGGGTACGATGCACGTCGAAAAACAGCCATATCAGACAGCGAGCGGCACAGCCCGACAGCGAGCGGCACAGCCCCTAGAGCTTTCGTGCCGTCACATCTCTCTCTCTGTATTAATGCCCGCATTAATGTCATCTATCATGTCTAATCATCTTAAGTCGTATTACACGTATCTGGTCAGCATCGGTTTAGGAAGCGGCGACTGAGTGCCTTCTAGTTTAGGAAATTTATCCTTCTATAAGAGAGTACCATTGCTAGGAATATAATTGTTCGCGCCATCTTTTTCCCCTGTTGTTTCTTGCAAGCAACACGAACCAGCCCCTCGCCCTGCGCACACCCCATCATTCGCCCCCAAAAAAACTTTGCCCGCAAGTAAAAAAAGGCCAACGGTCTCATCTCTAAAGGACTCGTTTTGGGTAGTTGGATCCTAATAAAAAATGCACGAAGCAGATGAAGCTGCGGTCCGAGCGGAGGAGCTCTAGGTGCGTCTCTTAAAGCTTTACTGCGTCATTTCCGACGATAAACTAACACTCTTCGTTTATTAAGAAATAAGAGTAGGTAACCGCTAATTCTTAAAAAAGACTATGTAGGAGTAGGTAATCTTAGACTAGACATGTCGAGTTGCGCCTCTGCCAAACCTACTACATCATAGTCAATAACCCGTGTAGCAATCAAGAGCGAAACGGGCGATACCAATCTTTCTGTTCATACTATGTCCTAACAAACAAACAAAGAGCTCGCTTTTGCAGTATTCAATCCTTTTATCTTTAATCCTTCATCTTCAATTCTTTACTTTAATCTTTCATCTTCAATCTTTCATCTTCAATCCTCAAACCTTCATCTTTAATATTTCACCTTTCAGATGCGCAACCTCTGACAGCAAGAATTTGAATAGAGATTGGCTAGACCAGACATGGGACTTACCAAGGTCCCCCATGATGGCTGTGTGTACGTCAAACCAGGAATCATCCTTTTCTACTACATTGACGACTTCACCATTGCATCAACTTCCGACCAAGAGTTCGAAGCATCCCGCCTTGTGGCTGCCATCAAGAAAACTTTCGATATCTCATGAGGTGGCATCCTCCGCTGGTATCTCGGCCTTGAGATTACCAAAACGCCGGCCGGCACCACCATCTCCCAAGCTGCCTACATCGACGAGCTTACCAACAGCGTCGCAGGAATCAAGCCTGCTACAACCCCGCTTCCAACGGACACAAAGCTTGTCAAAAACACACTCCTTGTACGCTAAAATGGATAGGCATCTACCCTCATTCAAATTCCTACCTGACAGATAATATATTGACACCGCTAAGAATGCGTTCTTTTCACATTGTCCACCAATCATCGATTATTTAAGCTACATTCCCTGGCCGTCACACTTTACCCACCATGGCACCGCACAAGAGAAAAGACAGCAACCCCCCCTCCACCAGCCGCTTCCTTGCCACGTTCTACCGAGCGTCAGTTGCTTGCCCCGTCTTGATCGAACATGGCAGCCACCCCGGTACGGCTCTCTATCCTGGCTGTAACGACTCGTCGGCCCAGATGCCGAGTCCTCCCCCCCAACACCACCACGACAGGCACGCCACTTCCTGCCGTGCTGGGCGATGCGGGGTGGACGAGCTTCGGAAACTTTGTCGCCGCCATTATAGCGGTGATGATCTCCGTTGTTGTTGCTGCAATGCAGTACATGCGGCAGGGCCCTGCCGGTCGCCCTGCCGGACATCTGGCACTGCTGGTGCTCCAGGCGCTGCTTGTGCTTCGGGCCCCACGGGCTACGTTGGCCTCGTTGGCCCACCCGGCGCTGCTGGTGCGTGGGTTGACATAGCGGACAACTAGGAGTTGCGTACACCACCGAACAGCTCTTGTTGCATGTCAACTCATCGCGTGTAATTCCTTCGACGATGCTGCTGGGGCGGGGCACAACAACCTTTGTTCCAACTTCTCATAGTTTTTCTGGCCCTTCTACCTCTTTCCCCTTGCCCACGGTCCAGAATGGCGTCGATCGAAACACTCACAACAATGATGCGAAATCAAAGAATAGCTGGAAATTCTTCGGTACTAGGTCTCCTACACAGAAAGACGTCTCTAGGCAAGAGATAAAGCAAAGGCATCAATCTAGGTGGCCTCCCAAAACGTGAGAAAGCGCCTCTGATTTTTGACCGTGCCGCCGACCTACCGCCCTTCTGCTTAAAATCAGCGAAACTAAAAACTTGACGCAGCTTAGATAGACACTCAAGTCGTTAGCTATGTATAGGGGATAAACAGACACACAAAAACACAGACAAACCATACAAACAACTTTACTATCCATGGCTCAATCTGCTGCCTCTGCTACGTAGCACTTTGCCGAGCAGGTCGGGGAACATGTTGGCAGACATGTCAAGAGGCAGGTCGGGAGGCAGGTCGGGAGGCAGATTGCCGTCAACTGAATTCATCACACAGTGGTGGTGGCAGCACCAAGGAACGAGCTAAAGAAGAGTCCACGGTTATCTTACTGTATTATCGCCTTGGGTGATTGATTGATTCAACCTCGTTGAACTGTAGTACTCCGTAGGCACCGGAAGAGACATCACGTGACTTAACTTGAGCTTAGTAACGATAAGGCTGGCCTACAACCACAAACGCACTGCAATTTCGCCCACACCGCGATGACGTTTAACATCGCGACTTTCTTTCCCGGCGACATCCTTCCTACAGCTACTTCTTTCGAATTTCATTAATCTCCGTGTCGCTTATCATTATCGGATTGTTCCGCCGCGGTGCTTTCCATGCTGACCCCGGTTTCGGCACGTCGCCAGCCGGTACCCCTTTACGATTGCTTACCAAATCGAGATTAAACTATCAACATGTCGGATGTCCGAAAAGGCCCGTCCTCTTCGCCCGCACCAGCCACGCCGGTGTCAGGAAAAAAGGCAGCATCTGCAACACCCAAGCTGAAGCAGGAGGAAGAGACAACAATCAAGGTGGCATCAAAAAAAGAGGCTGCGGCATCGGCCGGCAATGCCGCGAAGAATGGGGTCATCAAGTTGAAGAAGCCACCGCCGAAGCACAAGCAACCGGGCAACTGGAAGGAGGGGTCGGTTGTTGACCGTACGTGTATCTGCAGCCTGCCAAAACCGTGGCTGGCCGAGTGCTGACAAGTCATCGTTGCGCAGAGGACAAGAAGCGGGGGTCCAAGACGAGCATCCCGGCTCCGTCGCCGAGCCCGGTAGTGAACCAGCTGGACGAGACGGCACGCGAGACATTTGCCACGGGCCGACCGCTCGAGGACGCGCCGGATCTGCAGATCTGCAAGCACTGCAAAAAGAGCGTGTTGAGCACGGCGGCCAAGCAGCACATTGCGGCATGTCTCAAGCTCAAGAAGGAGAAGGCGCTGCGCAAGAAGGAACTCAAGGAGGCACGCGAGCGGGCGCGTGAGCAGCAGGCACGCGAGGAGGAGGAAGCGGCTCGGCGGGCGGAGCAGGGTGGCGCCGGCAAGGATGACGAGAGCGATAGCGACGACGACGGCGGCGGAGCAGACAAGAAGGGCGGGATTAAGCTGACGGGCAAGAAGGCGGCAGCGGCAGCAGCGGCCTCAGCGGCGTCAGGCGCGGGACCAGGAGGTGGGCTGGGCGGCAAGAAGGCGGAAGCGGGCAGCGGGGCGGGCGGCGTGGGCGGCGTCAACAAGAAGCGCAAGGCGGACGGCGAGCTGGACAAGGCGGCACCAAAGAAGAAGAAGAAGGAGGAGGCGAAACCCAAGACGGCCAAGCCCAAGGGGCCGGTGGACGTGGAGCGGCAGTGCGGCGTGATCCTGCCCAACGGACAGCCGTGCGCGCGGTCGTTGACGTGCAAGAGCCACAGCATGGGGGCCAAGAGGGCGGTGCCGGGACGGTCGCTGCCGTACGACATGTTGCTGGCGGCGTACCAGAAGAAGAACCAGGCGAAGCAGCAGAGTGGGTTTTTCTTTTTTTTTTTTCATTTTCCTCTGCGTTCTCTTCTCCTCTTTTTTCTTCTCTTTTTTTTCTTCTCCTCTTTCTTTTTTTCTGTTTCTCGTACTGACCAACGTCGCAGAGGCCGCCATCGACGCGACGGCGCCGGTTGAGGACGAGGACGACGGCAACAATGGCGCGATTGACTCTGAGGAGGAGGCCAGCGCAGTCATGGCGGCTCTGGCGCGGTGGCGGCCGCAGCCGGTCGTGCCGCAACCGGCCTTTGCTCCGATCCGGCGGCAGTACCAGCTGGCGCGTCTGCACGAGCAGCTCAACATGGCGACCAACGGCGGGCGCACCAACATTTTCCGCGTCGTCGGCTACGGCAGCCAGAAGTTGCCCGACGGCCACCCGGGCCTGCTCGACAGCGAAGATGCCGTCGGCGAGCCCGACACGATGATGTCGGGCATGTCGTCGATGCCGCCGCCCTCGGCCGCGCCTAGTGGCTCGGGTGGCCCGCCCTCGGTCACGCCCGTGCCGCCGCCGATCCCGCCGTCCATGTCCATGTCCATGTCCATGGGCTCCATGGGGTCGATGGGATCGATGGGCCCGTCCTCGTCCCCCCAGTCGATGCACAATCAGAGCAGTCCGGCACCGCCGCAGCGACGCACCATGCCGGCACCTGTCGCCGGCCGGGCTTAGGGTATCTGGGCTTTGTTATTCACGGACGTTGACACCATTCAACAGGTGAGGGAGCTGGCGATGGAGCTGATAACGGTTGCGCGGCAGCATCTCGGGAGGCCGGTGACTCTGGAATGGGTCACGGACGGCTGGCGTTTGGTATGGCCAGAAATGAACGGGGGCGTGCCTTGAGGACAACAGGGCACATGAAGCAGCATTCGGGGCTGCAGGGGCGTATACGGACCGGACTGGGACAAGCGTTGGGATTGCTGGGATTGCTGAGATTTCGGGTGTCTGGTCGTACGTGCTTTGCTTTGCTTTTTATTGTTTGTCGTATCCTTTGCACAGGGGCGGTACGGGTCAGTATTCGTACTTCGATACCAAAGACACCGGGGCCAGGCTCGGATGTGCTGCTTCTACAGTAAGACATGGGGATATTCTTTCAATTCTGGAGTTCTATACAGTGTACTCTTCTGCTACGCCCGGAAGATGCCCGTCTCGGCGACGGCAGCCCAGCGGCCGCCCTTGCGGACAGCGTATGCCTCGGCCGTGTCACCGCGCTGGTCATGCAGCGTGCGGATGTCGGCGTGCGAGGCTGCGGACGGCGGCCGTGTCAGGCCGATCTGGTCGGCCGACTGCAGCACGGCGGCCGGGAAGGCCTCGACGGGCAGCTGCGACGCCAACAAGAGCAAAAGGTACACCGCCTCTTCCTGCTCGTTCTCGACCGCCACGTGCAGTCCGCTCTGCAGCCCGCCCAGCGGGTCCTGGTAGCGCAGGAGATGCTCTGGCGCGAGCCTGGGCGCCTCCTCGTCCTCGCCGTCCTCTGCGTCATCGTCCTCTCCGGCAGGATCGTCAGACAGCAGAGTCACGATGCCCATGATATCGCCGGCCGCACACATGGTCAGGAACGCCCGGGCGGGACGGGCCTCGGGGTGGACCGCGAGGTATGCCTCTTCGGCGACGTCGGGGTAAATGTCATAGTTCTCTTGCAGGCCGCCCTCGTTGACGTAGCGCGTGAGAATCTGGACACCGCTGGGCGCCGTCCAGGCGGACGCGGACGAGGACGACGAAGCAGCGGCTGCCGGGGGTGTGGCCGACAGGTACGTTGCGCAAGACGGGCAGCTAATCGAGCTGACCACTTGGGCGGCTTCGTCCAGCAGACATTGCCTTGCAGGGTGTCAGATCAAAAAGGCGGGGCGATCCGCGGCAGGACAGAGGCACTTGCCAGTGGAAGTGGCAGCCGCATGGCAGGAGGAGGTCGTCCGGGATGAGCTCCTCCTCAAAGGCGGCGCCATGGTCCGCGTCGACGCCGATCACCAGGGGCTCCTCGCAGCTGGCACAGGCGGCCATGGTGTGGGCGAGATTCCTTTTCTGGAACGAGGGAGGTGGAAGGGAAGACCAGCAAGTCAGAAAGGCGATGCGGGGGCCAAGGATAAAAAGGAGTAACAATGGCAGATGTAGGCATTCCCAGATGCCTCAAGCCGTCATCGGTCGGACAGGCCAAGAACACAAAGAGATCCGGTCAGGCCGGGGTCCTTCTCCGCCACCCGAGTGTGTCCAATGCTCCATCGAGAAAGTGGCAGCCAGACACAAAGAAGATGGCGTGGTTGCGCAGAGAAAAAGGGAGGTCAAAAAGAAGCAGAAAACGTCCAACTTACCGTCGTGCTTGGCTGCTTGCCTGAATGGATGTCTTGTTTCAGGCTTGCGCAAGTCCAATCCTCTTAACCCTGTCCCACGTGTATTACGACGTGTGTATTTTGGCTCGTAACGTGAATGCAGAAGCCTAGAGCAGGTGGAAGCCAAGAGGCAGATGGCAGAAGCAGATCGCAAAGATGCAGAAGCGGAAAATTCTATTATGCTCTGTATGAGACCCACTTGCTGTGCTCGCATTGGTGGCTGCCTGCGCAGTAAAACCGCAAGTGGGCGGCCGCCTGGCTGGGACGCGCAAGTCGCTGTGGCTGGAGCTGGCTGCTAGCGAGAGGGCGCCTGACTGCGAGGGGTTTGGCGTGCCGCGCTCGCCATACAAGTCTCGTAATCAGGCAGGTTTGCCAGGCGGCCACTCGGTGTAATACAGCATGGCGCACCAGTCGTCCCTGCCCTCCCCGCCCCCGCCAAGGTCCTTTTAACGAGTGAATCCGCATCATGCCTTCCTAGCTTTCGATCTGGTGCTGAACTCCTGTCGCATTTTCCTGACAGCTATTATCCGCATCCTCTTCCCATCGACTACTCGTCCCAGACACGGAGGACGATTCCGACGCAGCCGTTCCTGCGCAGACAAACCGCCAACGGCCGGTCAGCGACAACGGTCGATTCGATCGCATTCGAGCTAGCTGTCATCAGCCCTTTGCGGGACCCGCGGCTCTCTGTTTCTTCTGGAACCTACCGCCGTCCTCCCCCCGACATACATAGTCTTGTCTTCCAGGACAGAATCCAGCGGCCGGACACGCCCAACTCTGCACAATCATGAATGTCCTCAAGATCCAGAGGTAAAATCCGGCTGAACCCCTCGTTTCACCCCCGCGCGAAATGCACTCTCAGCTGACATCTGGGCGCGCAGGAAATTTCCTCAATTTCAACAAAACGAGCTATTTGACCTCAGCGCCGCGTTCCGCAAGCTCGATGTCGATGACAAGGGCTACATCGACGAGGCCACCGCCATCAAGGGGACGCAGCAGACCGAGCGCCAGCCGTACGATGTGGTGCGCCAGGCCCTGAAGGAGGTCGACCTGGACTCGTCCAGACGGGTAGAGCTGGAAGACTACATTGGGGTGAGTTATCCTGCACTTTGTCGCGGGGCTCTTGTGGTTCTTGTGCTGACACGGCGCGGTAGCTCATCGCGAACCTGCGCACCTCGTCGGTGGCGCAGAAGCGCATGTCGGGCGGCGCCTCGGCGACGCCGGGGCTGTCCTCGCCGCAGGGCACGGGTATCGTGTCTCAGCGGACGGGCGGCATGGTGTCCCAGCGGACGGGCGGCCATGCGTCCAAGGGCAGCGTTGGCGGCCGGATCCACGTGCAAGGGTCCAGCGCGAACACGACGCACACGATCAACGAGGACGAGCGGACCGAGTTCACGCGCCACATCAACATGGTGCTGGAGGGCGACGCCGACATTGGCAGCCGCCTGCCGTTTGCGATCCACACGTTTGAGATGTTTGACGAGTGCCGGGACGGCCTGGTGCTGGCCAAGCTGATCAACGACAGCGTGCCGGACACGATCGACGAGCGGGTGCTGAACGTGGCGGGGCGCAAGACCAAGACGCTCAACGCCTTCCAGATGACGGAGAACAACAACATTGTGATCGAGTCGGCCAAGGGCATCGGCTGCTCGGTGGTCAACATTGGCAGCGGCGACATCATGGAGGTGCGGGAGCACCTGATCCTCGGCCTCATCTGGCAGATCATCCGGCGCGGTCTCCTGGGCAAGATCGACATCAAGCTGCACCCGGAGCTGTACCGGCTGCTGGAGGAGGACGAGACGCTGGAGCAGTTCTTGCGCCTGCCGCCTGAGCAGATCCTGCTGCGGTGGTTCAACTACCATCTGAAGGCGGCCAACTGGCCACAGAGGTGAGTTGTGTCTGTGTGTTTGGCGTGACGTGCCGCGTGTGAGCAGAGCTGACGGTACAGGGTCCACAACTTCTCGTCGGACGTCAAGGACGGCACCAACTACACAGTGCTGCTGGCGCAGATCGGACAGGAGCAGGGCATCACACGGGCGCCGCTGCAGACGCACGACCTGCTGCAGCGGGCGGAGGAGGTGCTGCAGAACGCGGACCGGCTGGACTGCCGCAAGTTCTTGACGCCGTCGTCGCTCGTGTCGGGCAACCCCCGGCTCAACCTGGCGTTTGTGGCGAACCTGTTCAACACGCACCCGTGCCTGGACCCGATCACGGAGGAGGAGAAGGCGGTGGTGGACGACTTTGACGCGGAGGGCGAGCGGGAGGCGCGGGTGTTTACGCTGTGGCTCAACAGCCTGGACGTGCAGCCGGCGGTGCAGTCGTTCTTTGACGACCTGCGCGACGGGACGATCCTGCTGCAGGCGTACGACAAGGTGGTGCAGGGGTCGGTCAACTGGCGCCACGTGAACAAGCGGCCGGCCCACGGGGGCGAGGTGATGCGGTTCAAGGCGGTGGAGAACACCAACTACGCGATTGAGCTGGGCAAGCAGCTGGGGTTCTCGCTGGTGGGGATCCAGGGGGCGGACATTACGGACGGGCAGAAGATGCTGACGCTGGGGCTGGTGTGGCAGCTGATGCGGCGGGACATTACGGTGACGCTGTCGGCGCTGGCGAAGCGGCTGGGCAAGCGGGAGGTGACGGACGCGGAGATGGTGCGGTGGGCGAACGAGATGTCGCGCAAGGGCGGGCGGACGTCGGCGATCCGGTCGTTCAAGGACCCGGCGATCGGGACGGGCGTGTTCTTGCTGGACGTGCTCAACGGGATCAAGAGCAGCTACGTGGACTACGACCTGGTGACGGCGGGGCGGACGGAGGAGGACGCATATCTGAACGCGAAGCTGAGCATCAGCATTGCGCGGAAGCTGGGGGCGACGATCTGGCTGGTGCCGGAGGACATTTGCCAGGTGCGGTCGCGGCTGGTGACGACGTTTATCGGTTCGCTGATGGCGACGCACGAGAAGATGGTGTAGGTGGGGGGAGGACGAGGACGAGGACGAGGACGAGGACGAGGACGAGGACGAGGACGAGGACGAGGAAGAGGAAGAGGACGGGAAGGACAGAAGGACAAAAAGTCGGGCGGTTCAGTGTTCCGTGTTCAGAGTGTTTTGAGGTGTGTAGTCTTTTTGCGGTTGTCGGCTCATCGGCTCATCTCCAGCACGCAGTTTGGTATTGGGGACACGCGTGTTGGGTAGTCGCAGCCGTTTCTGCGTTCGATGTGGCCGTGTTTTATTCCAGTTTATTCCACAGTTTGATTGCCGTCTTGGCTGATGTCAGGGGTGAGAGCCGTCGATGGTGGCATGACGTCGTTTTTCTGGTAGCGGTGTTCGGGCGAAGCTTAAAAGCCGTAGAGCGCCGGATTTCGCGGCCGCGTCGGAATGTATGATACTAGGAAGGACCAACGCCCCAAAAAGCCCCAAAAGCCCAAAACGCCAAAAAGCTAAAACGGCACAAGACGGTTTGTGGGGGGTCAGCGGCTCCGCATTGTGAGCATTTGGAGTTTCCGCGTATTATTAATATCGGGGCGATTTGTGGAAGGAACGGTGCGGACGGTTTCGGCAGCCTCGGCTTTGAAGAGCAGAGGACCAATCGAGAGGCGACAATCGCGAGTGCGAGAACGAGCCATCAAGCGAAAATCGAGCGAGTCAGGCAAAATCGCCGAAGGAACAAGGGAGAAGGGGGCAGAAGTTGGCACGGACGGGCCGTGGAAGCCAATCCTAGCGCGTCTGGGCTCGGGGGGCAACGGCGTCGGTGGCGTAGGATCGGCCGAGCGCCAGCTGATGCAGGCCGCCCGAAGAAGCCGCAGCCTTGGGGTATAAGGGGATTGGACTGCGTCGCGCCTGCTGCTTGCTGGTGAGCAGGGATTGCTTATCTTATCGAGTGCGTCATTCGACAATTCTGGGAGCAAACCTAGCGAAAACAACACATGGCTTCAAAACGACCTGGTGCCTTGGGCGAGGCGTTGCGGGCGGCGGCGGCTGCGAGAGGCAGCACGGGCAGCTCGGACGTGTCGGTGGCGGCGTCGGACAGCGCGAGCGAAGAGGACTATGACGAGCTGGCGTCGCCGCCGGCCGAGGCGATGGTGCTGCGGCAGCGACGGACGCCTCTGCGGAACGAGGTGCAGTCGGGAGGGGGGGCAGGCCCTTTGGCGGCCGCCACTACAGTAGCCACAGCAGGAGGAACAGCGGCCGCAGGAGGGGCCAGCAGCGCGATCGCACAAGACAGCAGACGCACGTCGCCGTCGACACGACTGACCCGCGGAGACCGCAAGCTGTCGGCGACGGTGATTTTCGAGGAGAACGGCGGCAGACGGCTGTCGACAGCAGTGTCACCATCGATCCTCGTGACGGAGACGGACGAGGCGGCGGGGACGGCCGACTCGACGGCGTCGCAGCTGGGCAGTGGCGGTGCGGGCGACGGCGACAGCGGCGTCGATCTTCGGGGGATGGAGAGTGTTGGTGGCAAGAGTACGGGCGTGGAATCCGAGGCGGGGGTGGCCGGAGCAGCATCATCATCATCAGCAGCAGCAGCAGCAGCAGCAGCAGCAGCAGCAGCAGGGACGACGACGGCGTCGGCAGCGGTGGTGGTGACGGCGGCAGCGGCAGACCGACGCAGCTTTGTGGTCTCGATTGACGACCCCAAGGTGGCCGAGATGTTGCGGGAGGACCTGCAGCAGGAGCTGGAGGCGCGGCGGGCGGAGGCGGCGGGCGGCTCCAAACGGGGACGACGACAGCGGCGCGGCGACAAGTTCCGGGACTTTGTGTTTACGCGCAAGTTCTCGGCGTTTGACCGGCAGAACGAGGCGGCGGCCAACAGCCCGTTCCACGGCTTCTTTACGCTCTTTTGGATCGGCGTGTTTCTCTTTATCGTCAAGATCGCAGCCGAGAACTGGCGCAACACGGGCAGTCCGCTGGGGACCAACGAGATCATGGCGACCATGTTCCACCGCGACGTGGTGGTGCTGCTGGCGTCGGACGGCGTGCTGTGCGGCGTGACGGGCGTGAGCTGGGTGCTGCAGCGCGCGGTGGCGGCCGGCTGGGTCGACTGGGACGGCGCCGGATGGGTGCTGCAGAACGCGTGGCAGGCCGCCTTCATGGCCGGCGTGGTCGGCTGGACGCAGCTGCGCGACTGGCCGTGGTCGCACACGGTGTTTTTTGTGCTGCACGGGCTGGTGATGCTGATGAAGCAGCACTCGTATGCGTTTTACAATGGCTACCTGTCGACGGTGTACAAGCGGCGGGCGGCGCTGATGGCAGAGGCGGCGCGGGGGGGCAAGGAGGAGGAGGATGAAAAAAGAAACGAAAACGAAAACGAAAACGAAAAAGAAAAAGAAAACAACGAACCCGAACCCGACACCGCCGACCTCCCCCCCGAAACCCCCACCGTCGAGCGCGTCGTCGCCGCCCTGGCCACCGGCCGTCCCCTCGACGCCGACCAGCGCCGCGTCTTTGGCCGCGTGCTGCGCTGGGAAATGGACGGCCTGGCCGAGGAGCTGCGCGGCAAGGCCACCCAGCCCGACCACGCCTACCCCTACAACCTGACGTTTGCCAACCACTACGAGTACATTGTGCTGCCGACGCTCGTCTACGAGCTCGACTACCCGCGCTCCGAGACCATCAGCTGGCGCTACGCCGCCGAGAAGCTGGTCGCCTGCTTCGGCATCATCTTTGTCATGATCAGCATCTCCCAGGCCTCCATCTACCCCGTCGTCGTGCGCACCCTCGCCATGAAGGAGGCCGGCATCCCGCTGGTCGAGCGCTTCCGCGCCTTTCCCTGGATGATGAGCGACCTCATCTTTCCCTTTATGATGGAGTATCTGGTGAGTTTTTTTTTTGGTTTTTTTTTCCTTTCTCTCTTTCCTTTCTTTCCTTTCTTTCTCCTCCTCGCTAACCTCGAATCCCAGCTCGCCTGGTACCTCATCTGGGAAACCATCCTCAACTTTCTCGCCGAACTCACTCGCTTCGCCGACCGCAGCTTCTACGCCGCCTGGTGGAACTCGGTCACCTGGGACGAGTTCGCCCGCGACTGGAACCGCCCCGTCCACCTCTTCCTCCTCCGCCACGTCTACCACAGCTCCATCTCCGCCATGAAGGTCAACAAGCACACCGCCACCCTCATCACCTTTTTCCTCTCCGCCTGCGTCCACGAACTCGTCATGTGGTGCATCTTCAAGAAGCTGCGCGGCTACCTGCTGTTCCTGCAAATGTGCCAGCTGCCGGTACGTCTCTCATCCCCCCTATTCCCCTGGACAATAGACTCTCTGCTAATCGTTCCTTCTAGCTCGTCCGTCTCAGCCGCACAAAATACCTTCGCAACCGCCAGACCCTCGGCAACGTCATGTTCTGGTTCGGCCTCTTCATGGGCCCCAGCAGTCTGTGCAGCCTCTATCTCATTCTATAGAGCTCTCCGGAAGAGCCTCGGGTCACGATTGCGTTGTCTGCTATTTCTGCCGTGACTGCTTATTTTAGCTGTATATTCTAGAGATTTCATATTCAACTTGTAGTAACCGGACTTGTCGACCTTTCGAGGCTTTGAACCGTCACGTGACTATACTCTTCTCGGGCCTTCCACGCTAGACCGCTTGTGTCTAGCTTCGAAGCAGCTCCGAGCCACCCTGCCCAATACTTTGCCCTATGCGTCGCATGTCGTTCTTTGTCCGACTTTTTTTCTGTCTCCCAACCTTTGCCTCTGCCTTTGTCGCAACGCCCCCCATCTTCCATCCGCTCCCGGCTTCTCATCTGTCTGGTCAGATCCCTCGCCCGGGCCTCCTCTCGTCTTTGGCACTAAAGTGCACCTTGTCCAACCCCTGCCCTGGCCCTCACTGTTTCGCTTCTGGAGCATCCACCTTTTCCGTCAATTTTCCCTCCTTTCTATCTCTCTTCAGCCCCCAAACATCAACAGCCATGTCGCGCGGCGGTACCACGCTCTACGTCACCGGCTTCAGCCATGGCACGCGCGCTCGCGACCTTGCCTACGAATTCGAACGGTACGTGTCCTAGACGACGAAGCCCTCCCTCCGGCCGCCTTTTCCGCTGCGTTTTTACCTGCCTGCCCAACTCCCTATCGCGAGCGGCCCGATCCCGTCCGGCCTCGATACTCCGTCATCCGTTATCGCCCTCGTCCTCCTCCGTCCCGCGTCCCGCCTCCTCCGTCCTCCGTCCTCCGTCTTCCTCCGTTGCCCCCATACGTCCCCAGACCTCCCCCTCCCCCAGCCCGATGTCGCCGCGTACCAGCCTGTTACCCGGCCGACACGTCGTCCATCGAACGGTCCTTTGTCGCACGGCGGCCGGCGCCTATTGTCTGGCTTCTGGTGAGGCAGGTCTGGCTCCATATCCCCTGTGCCCCGAGTCGTCACATTTGCATTTTTTTTTTGTCCGCCACTCGACAATGGCCTGCACCAACAAACTTGCGCTCGCCTCTCACCGCGCAACAAATACAAATGACTAACAATACCTCCCTGTAGCTATGGCCGTCTCGTTCGCTGCGATATTCCGGCTCCCCGCTCGGCCAGCAGCCGTCTGTGAGTGACATCCCGACAGGACTTCCCTGCCATGACCTTCTAACACCGACTAGGTTTGCTTTTGTCGAGTACGAGGACCGCCGTGACGCCGACGAGGCTTACCACGATATGCACAACAAGCGTATCGGCCGTGACGACATCCTGAAGATTGAGGTATGCCGTCATCTCTTCCTCGACGGCCGTCTGGTGTTTTGGCTCTAACGCTTGGCTCTCTCTCCAGTGGGCACGCACACCCCCCTCGGCTTCATGGCGCTTCGACTCGGGCCGCGAGCGTGACCGCCGTCGCTCTCCGCGCCGCGGCGGCCGCTCCCCGTCGCCCCGCCGTCGTGACTACTCACCTCGTAAGGAAGACCGACGAGACCGCGACCGTGACTACGATCGCGACTCTCGCCGTGACCGTGACCGCTCTCGCAGCCCCGACAACCGGTACGTCCTGGGCTCCTGCTGCCTTTCTTGTCCCTTCACGTTTACTGACCCGACCCCAGCGACCGCGACCGCGACGCCAAGGACGACCGCGACGACCGTGATGACCGCGACGACCGCGACGACCGCGACGACCGCGATGACCGCGATGACCGCGACGACCGTGACGACCGCGAGACCGCCACCAATGGCGACGACCGCAAGGCCGAACACACGGACAGCCCTCCCCCGCCAGCCCACGACGACCTGGACGTCGCCGAGTAGACGTGTCGAGAACAGAACTAGACCCCGACGGCCCCCGTCTCATGCAAGGTTAAGCTTTTTCCGTCTCGCCTGCTAGCTCTTTTTTACTCCAGGTTGGAGGGCCAGACACGGCCTGCAAGCCTACAGGATCGGCATGGCATCCCGACTGGGCTGTCCTGCGCTGTCTCCCCTTGTGGCGCCTGATTGACCTCGACTTGCGTGTCCTGTTTTGTCCCTTTATAGTGATCGGTTCGATCGGCGTCCTACCGCAAGCCTGCAACCCTCATGTCTATCCCGCACAATCACTCGACCGGCTGGATTTCCTACCTCCCTCTTGTTCTCTCCATCCCGTCGTCCAAGCGCACCGGCTCGCGGAGGAACGCGAGCGCCGGCGGTTTTGTCTCGAGCTCGGAATTCGGATCGGTTCGGCGGAATGCGTTCGGTGGCCATCGGCCAGGTTTCCAATAAAAGTAATGTAACTTCAGCTCTGTTTGTTTTTTTTCTTCCTGTTTTCTTTCCTTCCAATTTGGTTTTTTTTACCTTTCCATCAAGGCCTTCGTGGCCACACCTAAAAAATACATAAGATACTACGTAAAAATAGAGATCCCCGCCAGAGCACGTGAGCTGTGATCTGTGGTTGGATTTCGGATTTCGATGATAGGCAATCGGACCTTTGTTCTCACGGAAAGAACGCCAAAAACTCCCTTTGTCCGACGGAGGAAGTCGGCGAGATTCGGCTACGGCAGATGTCTACAGGTCGAGCTTGTGCCACACGGAGCCGTCTCGTCTACAAGTCAGCCTAGCGTATCCCTCTGGCGGTGTGCCTGGCAGGCCTCTCTGTCACGTACGACGTGATGCGGTCATAGGGTCGCATGGCATTGGGGGCTGGCTTTGGGCGCTAAAGAGCGCCAGCAGACCTACCCATCAGCCTCGTGCCTATTACGGTGTAAGCGCGTTAAAGCGCCATTGGGGCGTGGGGAAACCCGGGACAAGCAGGGAACAAGCAGGGATAGCCTAAGATGGCAAGCAATTCTAGGGCCAAATCCAGCCGCTATCTCAGTTCTTCGATTTCTCTGCATCTCGGCGTCGCCATCGCATTCAGCCAAAGCCGGTTGGCGGGCGGTCGCTGTAGCTACAGCAGATAGGTCTGCACCAGCCGCGCAGAGCCATTGCCTAGGAGGGATGTGAATATCTTTAATGGTGTTGTCTCAGCGTCAGCATGCTCTTCAGACCTTTGCGGTCCTAGTCGTAGAGGTCCGATGACTTTCAGTCCCTTCGTATTACTCCGTATCTTACGTCGAGACCTGTTCTTTTGTCTGCTCTATACCCTGCGCTACGCACCACTGTTAAGAAGGACAGATCCAGCGTCCGACGCTTTTGGCTCTTAACGCTTCGTCTGCCCTTCCACTGTCACTAAAAGCTGCGGTGTCCGGCGTCCGCAAGCGACTCCCCTCCTCGGCCCCGTGATCATCTAGCTTTGTTTCAAATCATCTACTACGCTCGTCTGCACCGACCACGTTGTCGTGTAGTTTGTGCTGTTCTGATTATGAGAGGGACGCACCTGGGATATGAACGATGCTTCTTGGTTGGTGGGGACGTTAAGGCTGCGTCATTGTGGAGTGATGGTCAACGCCCGCTGGAGAACATGACCCGCAAGCATTTCCGTTAGGAGGCCGGGTAGAGAAACAGTAAGATAGTCTGGCAGTGGTGGGAAAGTGGTGAGAAAGGGACAAATGTCGATGCAGCGTCGAGTGCGATGCAATTGCCGCGCTACTCGGGCCGCTGTGCCATTTATTGGCAGGGTCCGTCACTCAATCGACGCCAGCTGGCTTTCCCTGCTATTACAGAAAAGGGCAGGTCGTTCCGTATTCCGACCTTTACCACAACCTCGGGAAAGAACCACCGCCTGGCCCCATAATTTTCGTGTCTGGGGCGCGCTGGCCTCGCTCGTTCCTTCTGTTCGCTCTCCCTCGTTCTTCTCGACCTCTCCCGCTTCCTGTGGATCTCCAAGAGGGCAATTCGATTTTTGCTTTGTGCTTCTGTGCTCCCGTGCTTCTTTGCTTCTGTGCATCGTTTCCCCTGTGTCGCCACCTTCTCCGACTGCCAGCAACGCGCACGCGCCAACTGCCGACGAACTATTACAGACAACGAAAACCCGCATCGCTACTGCCCCCCCCCTAGTCGACCTGCCAGCCGTCACAGACAGAAAAGAGAGACCTGAAAAAGGCACCGGCACTGTCCATCCGAATACTGGCCCGACTCGAATTGGCCCCCTCACCAAGCCACACGCCTGGCTATGCCACCCCCTTCATTACGCGCCACGTGTGTTTGACGACAACAGCCTCGCCCCAAACCTTGCCTCTCATGACTGTCAGCAACGCCCAGCACTTCTGCACTGCTTAGCGAGCAAATACTGCAGGGCAAGTCATTTGTCACGACTTCGATCCGTGCTCTGGCATCCTATATTACTTTCTCAACGACCTATTCTCCGTATACGCACTCGCATCCACCTCCAAATCATCTCCTCCACAAACTCGCTCTTTTCGGATTAGCTTAATTGAAAAAAAGGCGCGGTCACGACCTCGACCACAACAGCCTGCTGCACCACGCGCAACACTCTTTTTTGACGCTCCCTGAGCACCTACCGCGTTATTTGCCTCTTTCTATTAGTCTCACACACATTCACCATGGCTTCTGTATGTCAACGTCCCGCCCCACAATACGTTGTGGGTTGTCCACCGGCAAGTGCGCTTCGCTAACAACCTCTCCCCGCAGGAACAGGTTCTACAGCCGCCACCGCAGCCAAACTCCCCCCTGCTCACCTGGATCCGGAATGGCATGTCCGACCCTATTGTCGCCGCCTTCTGCGGCGGCGGTGTAGCCGGCGCCGTCTCGCGCACCGTCGTGTCGCCGCTCGAACGCCTCAAGATCCTATTCCAGGTCCAGAGCGCCGGGCGCACAGAGTACAAGCTCTCTGTGGGCAAGGCGCTCAAGAAGATGTGGGTCGAGGAGGGCTGGCGCGGGTTCATGCGCGGCAATGGCACCAACTGCATTCGCATTGTGCCGTACTCGGCCGTGCAGTTTGGCAGCTACAACATGTACAAGAAGGTGCGTACCCTATCCGCTCGATGTCTTCTGGTGGCTGCCAGCGCTAACCTGTCTGGAATATCAGTTTTTCGAGCCGTATCCGGGGGCTGACCTCTCGTCCTTCTCTCGCCTTATATGCGGCGGCATCGCCGGCATCACCTCGGTCGTGTTCACCTACCCGCTCGACATTGTGCGCACACGGTTGTCGATCCAGTCCGCCTCTTTTGCCGACTTGGGCAACCGGCCCACAAAGCTTCCGGGAATGTGGGAGACGATGACCACCATGTACCGGAGCGAGGGCGGCTTCCTGGCCCTCTACCGCGGCATCATTCCGACCGTGGCCGGTGTGGCACCTTATGTACGTCCCCCTTGGCCGTATGCTGCTTTTTTTTTCGCAAGGGCATATTGCTAACTGTTTCAAGGTCGGCCTCAACTTTATGGTGTACGAATCGGCTCGGAAGTACCTGACAAAAGACGGCGAGAAAAACCCTTCAGCTGTGCGGAAGCTATTGGCCGGCGCCATCTCTGGTGCCGTTGCACAGACCTGCACATATCCTTTGTACGCTTCCCTTTTCCCGCTTCGTTGCCTTGGTCAACACTAACATCCCACCAGTGATGTGCTGCGCCGTCGTTTCCAGATCAACACCATGTCCGGCATGGGCTACCAGTACAAGTCGATACCGGATGCCGTCCGGGTCATCGTTATGCAAGAGGGCGTAAAGGGCCTATACAAAGGCGTTGTTCCGAACCTGCTCAAGGTTGCGCCTAGCATGGCGTCCAGCTGGCTGAGCTTCGAAATGACCCGCGACTTTTTGATCGGCTTACGTCCCGATCAGGAGGAGGCCTCGTCCTAGACGGGCAGGGCTCCCAAAATATCGTCCGAGGAGCTTAGAGACTAGAGGCTAGACACTACCAGCTTTTGTGTCTCAGTTCCTCGCGACATCAGGTGAAGAAAGAGCCTTGCTGGATGAAACAGCCATTCGCAAAGGCATGGGAGAAAGGGTCACGGCATTTCGGCAGCGTTGGTTTATCTGGCATTCTTTTCATGCATGATTAGGTGGGAGATTCTCGGAATAGATACTGGATAATAATGAGGTTTCAAAAACGCTTCATGCATGCAGAGTGATGTGCGGTGAGAGCACGTAATACAAGTAGTGCCGCTGCAGCCTCTACAGTGTGTACACACGGTGCATTTTAAATGGCACATGACCATGGTCCAAGGCCATTACCCTAATTGCCAACACTCACCGCCTGCACAGCACAATATTTTGCCTTGTCTGCATGGCCGATTTTCGACCCGCCAAAAATTTAGTGCCCATTTTCCGTCTTTTTTTTTTGTAGAGCCCCCTCTCTCGATTTTGTTTTTTCTTTCTTGCAACCATTCCGACTTTTTCCCTTCGACAACATCAACGTTCGGCCACCCGGGGGATCACTTCAAGATGGGTACGTGAGAGAATACGGCATTCTTCCTGGCTCAGGAAAGATCGGCTCTTTCTCGAGTATGCGAGTGGACGGAAAACAGGACGATGGCGGACGAGGCAAAAAGAGGGCATTGAGGATAAGGGTGGAGAGCTCTGTCTGTTCTGTAAAAAGACAGACGAGCACTCTGCACTCTCTCTGCTGTTGGCCGTCTCGGCTGTCTCTGCGCTCGCTCCGCTGTCGTCCTTGTTTTCCGGCTGCGAACCATGGCAATGGCGTCGAACGGTGTCAAGCGATGAGAGGTGGTCTTCGTTTCTCCCATTCGTCTCTCTCAGCCTCCGAAAGGGGGACGGGAGTTGAGTCTGGCAGGACGGCTGCTGCTTCTCTCGCTGGACCCGGCCATCTGTTCCAATTTTTTACAAATTGATTTTTGAGCATACCAAAGAGACCATATCGGCTGACTCGGGGGACTCGACTTTTTCTTTCGTCTTTTGTGTAGGTATCGATTTGAACAAGAAGCACGTGCGGTCGACGCACCGCAAGGCGCCCAAGAGCGACAACGTCTACCTGAAGCTGCTCGTGAAGCTGTACCGCTTCCTGGCCCGTGAGTGCTGTCCTCTTGCTGACCACCGCGATGGATGACAACCTGACACTTTTTCTAGGCCGCACGGACTCGTCGTTCAACAAGGTCATCCTGCGCCGTCTCTTTATGAGCCGCATCAACCGCCCGCCCGTCTCGCTCTCGCGCATTGCGGCCAACACCCGCAACGGTGACAGCGGCAAGAAGACCGTCGTCGTGGTCGGCACGGTCACCGACGACAACCGTCTGTTCAAGGTCCCCAAGGTTGAGATCGCCGCGCTGCGCTTCACGGCGACGGCCCGCGCGCGCATCGCCGCCGCCGGCGGCCGTGCCCTGACGCTGGATCAGCTGGCTCTTGAGAAGCCGACTGGTGCCAACACGCTGCTGCTGCGTGGCCCCAAGAACGCCCGCGAGGCGTTCAAGCACTTTGGTTTCGGCCCGCACTCGCACAAGGTACGTTTCTGCTGTCGTCCCTGTCCACGTGTCTTGGTGTCTCGTGCCGTTCTAACCCCCCTTTGCAGAAGCCGCATGTCGCGTCCAAGGGCCGCAAGTTCGAGCGTGCCCGTGGTCGGAGACGGTCGCGCGGTTTCAAGGTCTAAGCAACGACTCTTGTCGTGGGCTGTGTGGTGTTCGGGGGGGCTGGGTCTCTTTTGTCTCTCGCCGTTTGGTGGATCTGGAGCGTCGGGTTGTGTGTGGTTTGCGCGCCTGGTCCCGTGCTATGGGCGGCACGCACTGAAACGACGAAAAAAAAAAAGATTGGGTGCCGATTGCGCTCCCGAATGGACTGTTGCATGATTCGGCGTGCATGGGCTTTATACCGCAACTGCAATAAAAATCAATGAAACAATACAAACGGCAGGCGGCCTTGAGGAGTCATGAAGGAGATGTACGCGGAGTCGTCGGGTATTGTACAGGAGTCTATCGTCTATCATTATACAGGATCAGCCGCGTGGCTGTAGGTCTTGCCAGTCGACGTCGCGCTTCCTTCTCAGGGCCACAAAGTAGGCCTCTTTGGACTCCTTTGATGCTTAGTCATTCGGTCTCATGGTCATCAGCGAGGGCACTCACTTTCCGCGATGACTCGGGCTTCTCGCGGTGGACTTTGGCAAACATTTTGCGCAGTCGTGTCTCGAGGTCCTTGTCCTCGCCGCCTTGGTAGAACTTGCAGACAAAGTGGCCGCCCGGTCGCAGCGTATCGCAGGCGAATTCGAGGGCGGCGGCGCAAAGGTCCTGATCGATCAGCGGGCGCGATGCAAAGAAGAAAATCAACAGAGCTCCTACCATGCTGCCGGCGTGATCACGAAAGGGTGTGCCGCTCGTGTTCATCATCCTGGCATAGGGGTTACTCAACGTGTTCAGCCAGAAGCCGTAGGTTTGGGGCCAGGGCGCTGACATGTCGCTCAAGACTATCTGTGAGGAACAAGACGTCAGCAAAAGGTAGCGGCAGGAGGCCGGCGAGACGCACATCTACTGTACGACGGTTCGTGGCACCGTCTCGATCCTCTGCTGCAGCCTCGTCGGCCGGGGCCTGCTGCCTCCTCATCTCGAGGTAGCTGGGGCTGTCGGATACGACGTCGGTGGACTCGTCGGATGCCTCGTCGTCGTCGTCTCGGCTGCTCGCTGCAGCGGCCTGCCGGGCGGACTTTTGCGATGCAACCGCCGTAGCCAGGAACTCCTTGACCAGCTCGCGCACTGATGGGGACAGAAAGTTGCCCTGGATGGTCGAGACGCCTCGAGGCGGTTGTGCCGGAATGAGGTCGATGCCGAGAACGCGGCCATGAGGCTTAGTCCGCTCCATAGCAACCTGGAAGAGGGAGGGGGGGTCAATAGATGTCAGGGAGAAACCCTGGCATAAAACAGTGCAAGCCTAGTACTGACTTGGGACCAGCTTCCCGGGGCGTATCCCTGCACATAGTCAGTGTATGCACTCCTGGGCAGAATTGAGAGAGAGAGAGAGACGTACGAGATCCACAATCATCTGGCCTGGCTTAAAGAAGCGGTACTTTGAATCCATCTGTGTTCTCGAGTCAGCAGCCAGGCCGCAACGGACAAAGCACGAGACGTGGTTACCTCGAGCAGCTTGAAGGCGGCGCGGCTCTTGAGGCCCTGGACCTTGGCCTCGCGGGCGAAGCGATCCCGGCCCTGGCGGGCCGTCCAGCGCGAGTTGGACGCCGCCGCCGCCGCGCCAGATGTGGCAAACGGCCGTCCACAGTGCCAGCAGCAGTCGGCGGTGGACAGAGGGCCAGCGGGCCGGCCGAAGAGAGAGGGTGCAAAAGCAGCCCTTTGACGGCCAGACGGCCGCAGACCCGCCGCCAGCCGTCCAACGAGCCTCTCCATGGCCGTTGACATGAGGAGGAGGACGAGCGTAGAGGCGCGGAGGCTGACCAGAGAGATTCGAAACGAGCTTCTCTCACAAGGCCCAGAAAAAAATAGGCACAGATTTGTTCGTCGGAATTTCAGGCGCTAATTGGTGGCCGGTTGCGACCGTAGTCGACCCGCTGTCTCAGCCGCCCGACATCGCGATTCACAATGACCTTGTAGCGCAACGAGGATGCTGTGCTTGAGGACGTCTTTGGTCCGGAGACAGAAAGAATAAACTGCCCAGCGGCCGTCTCGGTCTGGAAGAGCACGTGATCTGGCGGGGCTGGCGTGTTTTGTTTAGCCGCGTAAAGGCTGGCTTCTCAATCGCTGGCGTGCAGCGGCCAACTACGAGTAGCCATGCGCGTATGGTACATAGTCAAACGGTCATTACACGATCCTAAAACCGACATTCAAAGTTTTCTCTTTTTCATCCTCAAAAAAAGGGAACGCTATAGCAAGGGTTATAGGGTTTTCTAGAGGAAAACTTCCGTGCTACTGAGAAGGGCTTGCTTGTATTCCCCTTTAGGAAGGCGAACTATTAGCCAGCAGTTTTCCGCACAAAAAGCCGTCCAGACTGGCGGGAAATTTATGTCAATGCAGAGAATGCCTCTTGGTAAGTGGCCCTGGCCTAGACATGTCGGGTTGGATCTCAAACTCTCCTATCATATTATCTCGATCGCCGCCCTGTGCAGCAACTAAGCGCGAAACGTGCGGTAACTATCTCTCTAGTCATACCACATCCCTATAAGCATTGTGCCTTGCTAACCTCTTTTCTAGACGAAAGTAAGAAAGCTCGAGAAACTGTCAGCAATAGAGCTGTCCCACATCAACTAGCTTATTTAGGTACGCTTATGCACTCTTGATGATACCGCTGTTGCTGAAGGGCGAAGAGAAGAGGCTTAAAGCCAGTGTTTATATTTGCACAACTATATCTTGCTCTCTTGAATATGAATAAAAATAAGAGAACCAGAAAACTAAGTGATGGTAGCCCATCATCTTCACCGGCACGATACCTCTTTTTAAGCACGACCTCTGTTCTGTGCAAAATGGTCTGTTACTGCATGATTCGGCATGCAATGGGTCTCGCCAACTCTCTGCAGCACATCTTCACAATAAAGCTGTTGCTAAAGGATGAAGAGAAGCGGTTGTTGGAAGTCTGCATTTTATATGCGCACGACTCCGTCTTACTTTATAAAATATTAAGAAAGACACAGGAGCAGAAGGAAAGGTCGTCTGAAGGATTTTTACCAGGACAGGAAGACGGAAAAGAGCAACGCAGATTGATCGAGCAATGAAACGAGTATACGAGGAAAATAGGATAACATATCGACGTGCCTATCCGAAGCAGTGCGATATTGACCGTGCAAACCAGCAGGAATAGAAGCAGAAGCAGAAGAACACGCAATCGCTCACCAGCCTATCCTCGTCACCGTATTATGCCCCGTCGTATGCTCTTTTTTTGTGTTTGGTATCATTGCTCTCTTCTCTTCGGTTTCATCAAATTCCCGTAACAGTGCCTTTCTACCACAGCCAACCTTGAAAACAGTACCAAAATGCAGTCGCAAACCAGAAGCGCCCACGGCGCAGTAACCAGTAAACCTTGGAAAAAAAAAAAAAAACCCCTCCCTCTCTTGTTGGTAGCAAGTCCTGCGCGTGCTCCTTAATAGCCATCGTATGATGTGGAGATGGCCGCGTGCGGCTGCTGCTGGTAGCCAGCCCGGGCGGCCTGGTTCTGCAGCGCGGCCTGCTGCTGCTGCTTGGCGACGGCCTGGGCCTGGGCCTGCTGCTGCTGGGCGGCGACGGCGACGGCGGGGGCCGGGTGCTGCTGGACGAGCAGGTCGTGGAACCAGGCGTGCTTGAGGGCGTCGTGGGCGCTGATGCGCAGCTCGGGCCGCAGCTGGAGGAGGCGCTGCAGCAGGTCGATGCCGGTGGGGTCGATCTGGGGCAGGATGTGGTGCAGGTCCTGCGGGGCGTAGCGCTGAAAGGTGGGCTTGTACTCGGGGAACTGGCTGATGCCGGGCCAGGTGTGCTCGGTGGGCGTGCCCATGATGCGGAAGATGCGCACGATCTGGTCCTCGTTGGTGGTGCCGGGGAAGAGCGGGCGGCCGGTAAACATCTCGGCCATGATGCAGCCGGCGGACCAGATGTCGATGCTCGTGTTGTAGGTGCGGCTGCCCAGCAGCACGTCGGGCGCGCGGTACCAGAGCGTGACGACCTCGTTGGAAAAGGTGTTGACGGGGATGCCAAAGGCGCGGGCCAGGCCAAAGTCGCCCAGCTTCAGCTGGCCCTTGCTGTTGGTCAGCAGGTTCTGCGGCTTGAGGTCGCGGTGCAGCACGCGGTTCTGGTGGCAAAAGTCGACGCCCTTGAGCAGCTGGTACATGAACGACTTGATGAGCATCGGCTTGAGCGCGCCGCGGTCGCCGTGCGCGTCCATGTACTTTTTCAGGTCGCCGTCCATGTGCTCAAACACGAGCATCAGCTTGTTCTCCGTGTGGATCACGTCGTGCAGCGCCACAATGTTCTCGTGCTTGAGCTCCTTCATAAGCGAGATCTCGCGGATCGCCGTCGACGGCGTGCCCTCCTCCGAGTCCAGGTGGATCTCCTTGAGCGCCACCAGCTCGCCCGTGTGGCGGTTGCGGCCTTTGAACACCTGGAGCGTGTGTGAGTAGGGGGAGCAAGGCAGGCTGAACACGAGGCCGACATACCGTCGCATAGGTGCCCTCGCCCAGCTTCTCCAGCTGCTGGAACGAGTTGAGGTGTCGCTTGCCGTCCATCTTGGGCTGTTCGGCCTCAAAGTCGCGGCGGCCCGAGACGGTGGGATAGATGCGGTAGTGGGGGACGGGCGGCGGCTGGACTGGCAAGGAGTAGGCCCTCGATTTGGAGGTCCGGTTACTTTTGTTCGTATCTTTCGTGTCGGTCGTATCGGTCGTCTCGGTCGTCTCGGTCGTTTCGGTCGTTTCGGTCGCTTCGGTTGCTTCGTTCGATTCGGTCGCTTTGTTCGCGTCGGCAGCGGCCGGCAGGTTCACCAGGCTGACCGTGCGATCGTTGCTGGGGAAGAGAAAGTCGCCTGGCGTGCTGGTTTGGGCCAAGACCTTGCGGAAGTCGTCGACAACCTGGGGTTGTCGAGATGGGGAAGCCAGCGTATAGACCGAACCGGACGCAGCGAAAAGAAAGAAAAAAAAAAAAGGCTGGTGGGGTGGTGGTGGCGAGACTAGGAGAGACAAACTGGATTCTCAACAAGGAGCTCGGCACGGGGGGGAGTCTTGGGGGACGTGTGGGAATGGATTCTGTCGCTCCGCGGAGGAATTATTGTAGCACGATGGGGGTGGCGGTTAATCGTGGGAAAACCGAAATGCCCTGCCAATGGTGGGCGACGCACGTGGGTCCCATCACCACCCCCGCCAGCGCTAAAGGTGGAATGCGAACCGACTCCAGTTTTCTTAGTAAGAATGCATCGGTACCTCATCTTGCTGCAACCACAGCGTTCTACAATTCTGCAAAACACCATTTCCAATCTTGGTTTAGACGAGCTTTTTTGTTTCTCTGTCCACCGTACCTATTTCAGAAAGAGAGCCTGCCCAGGAGCCCCCACTCGTAAGAGAGACATGCCCACTACGGAGTAAGAACCCAGTCTCGAAACGTCGACATGTCTTGCCCAGGCAAGACGGGTAACCACCGTTTGCGTGGCTGTTTAGCCGTCTGTATTGATTCTCCACCAGTCCTGATACATACTATGACTTTGAGACGGCGGAGAGTCTCAGCCAGGCAGTCAACACCAAGCGTACGATAGGATACATGCGAGTATGATTACATAAGCACACCGAGACCTCCCATGCCGCCCTCTGCGCAGTCGCCTATCCCTGCTTCCGCTGTTCCGGCGCCGCTGCCTCTTCAACGGCGGCGGCAGTTGGTGGCCGGACCTGCGCCAAAGAGGGCCCGGCTCATATCTGTACATTTGTATACTCCGTTACGGAAACACAGAATCAGCGTCGCCCCTGAAACGAGTCTTCCATGGCCATGCGTTCCGACAAGCTGCGCGGGGTGCCCGAGAGGCCCATGTTGGAATCGTGGACGCGCAGACTGCCGGAATCGTCGATGCCGTCGACGCCGGTGCTGCCGTTGACGCCACCGACAAACGAGCTGAACTCGCCCAGCTGCGCGAGGTCCTGCAGGATGCGCGGGTCCTTGACCACGTTGAACATGGAGATGGGACGGCCGCGGTAGGACCCGACCGAGGCGGCGGGAGCGGCAGCGTCTGTGCGTACAAAGGCCGGTGTGGTGGAAGTGGCGGCCGCTGCTTCTGCTTCTGCTGCTGCTGCTGCTGCTGCTGCTGCTGCTGCATCGTGTGCCGATCCGAGGCTGATGCTGATGCTCTGGGCCGGCTGCTGTTTCTGGCCCAGGCTGGCGCGGCTGAGCGACTGGCTCACGTCCCGCGGCATCATCTGCCGGTGGTGGGCCAAGAGGGCCGGCAGGCCCGATGGACGGCGCCTAGGGTCCCGGCCTGCCACGTCTTCTTTGGAATGCCGCTCCTCCGCTGGCTCGTCCGCAGGACCGCCCGCCTTCTCGGCGTCCACGTCTGCCGGGTCGACTTCGCTTCCCTTTGCAGCCTCGTCGGCGTCGGCGTCCTCGTCCTCATCCGCGTCGACACCGTCGTCGACGTCATCATCCGGGTCGGCATCGCTGAGGTATGGCCTTGCGCTTGACACCCGCGCCAGAGGGTAGCCTACCGGGCTGTTGTCGCTGCCGTCCTCGTCGGGCTCAAAGCCAAAAAAGTCATCCTCTTCTGGCTCGTCGGCGTCGATCCGCGCGGCTGGCTTCGTGGCTGGCTCGGGTGCAGGCCGTGCCGTCCTGGCACGGGCGACAGCCGGCACAACATCGGCCGTAGCCGGAGCGACGGTAGTCGTGGCCGTTGGTATCATTTGTGCTGGCGCCACAGCGATCGGTGCGGGATGTGAGAGAGACTGGCGCAGCGCGTAAGACAGGTTCGAGATGGGCGATGCGGCCACGGCAGTACTCGTAGTCGCCTCGTCTGGTCGTGGTGCGTTTGGCGGGAGCGACGTGTCCTGATCGTGATCCTGATCCTGATCCTGATCCTGGGGGTCCAGAGTGCTCATCTCTTCGGAGGGTGGCGCGGTATAAGAACGGTCCTTGCTCGCCACAAGGGCGCTTGGACGCAGGTGCGTGCCTGCGTGGCCGGCCTGCTCTGCGCGCTCCGTCTGTTCAGCCTGCGGGTCGACCACGGTCCAGGTGGTCGGGTCCTCTAGCGGTACCTTTGACAGTGCGCGAACCAGGTCGGACGACGACATCTTGCGCTCCAGCGGCCGCTCGTGTTCCTCGTCCTCGTCCAGGATGAGGCTGTGGGGCAGGCTGGCCTCAAAGTGGGTCTCCAGCCTGTCGCCCGCTGACGGCTGCTGTGAGTCATCGTCCGCCGACAGGGCCAGGGGCGCCTGGTCGCCCGTGAGCGACGCCTCGGTCGACGACGTGGTGGAGGCCGAGTCTGGCTCGCTGTAGTGGTCCATGTTCCTGTCCATGTCCATGTCCATGTCCATGTCCATGTCCATGTCCGCGGCGTGGAAGCCGCTGCCAAGGCTGCCCATGTGGTGTTGCGGCAGCATCCACGAGAGGTCCTGGTCCAGCTCGGGCGGCGACGACGTCGGCAGCACTTCTTGGCCGTCAAACAGGAAGCGCACGCGGTTGCGCGGCTGCGTCGGCGGCCGCGGCGTTCGCCGGCCCGGGGGCGGACGCAACACGCCCTTTGGCCGAGGCGTTTCGGGCGGCGGCGACGGCACGGGCACGGGCACGGCGGGGAGTACGGCGACCGTGTCGGGCGAGTCGTGGTGGCTGGACGGCCTGTCCGAGGTGGAGCCGTCCAGGAGGGGGAGAAAAGACGGCGTGAAGACGCCGTAAAAGTCGTCGCTGCGGGTGCGCGGCAGCCGGGGTATCACAGGCGCTGCCGCGGTTGGTGCCGCCACGTCCGCCGGCGGATCCGTCAGCACGACCGCGTCCTCGTCGTCGGCAAAGAGCGCCGATCCGCGGGCGCGGCCGCTGTTGACAGTGCGGGCGACATTGGCGGTAAGATCGGGCGGCGCGGCGCGCAGCAGCGCCGCGGAATAGTGGCGGAACGCGTCGGCCTGGTCGCGACGGTAGGCGGCGACCTGGGCGTCCAGCTCCGTCAGCTTCGCGCACAGGGCCGACACCAGCCGGTCGTGCTGGTCGTGCTCGTCGTCCATGGCCAAGAGGGAGAGCCGGCGGTCAAGATCGTCTGCATTGAGGCGCGGGGCAGCCCGGCCGGAAAGAAGGGACAGGAGGCAAACACGGGCGCGATCTAGCGCTCCTTGGGGGAAGCAGGCGAGAAGCGCACGAGTCCCCAGGACAAAAACGTGAGAGGCTGTCGTCGCCTATTCGGTGGGCGAAAATGAGAGGGAAACAGCTGCTCGCTGCAACGTCCCCCGATAGGCCCTTGCCTGCTGAGGCTCCCGGCGGCGCGTGATGCGGGTTCCACAATGTCAGCTGGGGGAGGGGGGCGCAGAGGCGGATGACGGGTCCTGATGCGAGGCGCGCGGGCGTGGGACGTGCGATGTGGAAGCGAGAGAAAGAATGGCAAAGTTCAAAGAGTGGTCCGATATGGACTTGTCCCTATTAGGACCAAATGGAAAAACGAGCCCCAACCCAAAATAATAGAGAAAATCAGAAGGAGCGATCTAGCCCTCGATGCATCTGACCCAGCAGGCTAGGACCGGACGGCGGGGACAGCTCTGACTAAGGTCAGTGGCCCAGCTGGAACCCCGCCGTAGAGCCGCCGGCTGCGACCTTACATCCCTGTGGGTCAGCGCTTTGGCTTGGCCGTCCTGGCTGCCGTTGGATGGCGTCTCCGAGGAATGCACCGATGCAAACGTTTATTCTTTCTCCGGCCGGCATTCCGGACCGTACCGACGACGGCCTCGTCAGGCCACCCGGCGGCCGATGCCTCGGAGACACAGTCCTCGCAGAAAGATTGAATGTATGCCCTGAAATCTCGACTGCAGCAGGGAGAAAGATGGAATGAAAGAAGTCAATCGCGGTTACCCCAAACAAATCGGACGGCAAATGCCAGTAGCTATCGTCTACTTGTGCGTTTCAGGCTCTCTGTCCCCCCACCCCATCTTGTCCCTACGCCCTTCCATGTTCCCGAATGCCGTCTCTCCCCGACTGTTCCCTCTTTCCTTTAGGCCAGCCACTGGCTAAGCCCCTTCCACCGCGTTGAGCACCTCGAGTGCAAACGCCCTGTCAATCTGGTGGAGCAGCTTCTGCAAAAAGTCGCGGGCACTGCGAGTCGTCTCGGGGACCTCGACGCCAGCAATCATGTTGCGGCAGTCCTGGTAGAGGCCGGCCAACGAGTCGTAATGGCCGACGAGAATCTCCTTGAGGACACCGTCAGAGAAGACATCCAGGCGGTCCCGCGTGGCGGCTGCGATACTGGCGTACATGGGCTGGCGGCACTTCTGGATGTGGTCGGCCATGGCGGTGCGCATGCGGGCCATGCAGCCGGTGCCTGTCAGGATGGTCGTGATCAGTGACAGCCAGAGACAGATGAAAC
Source organism: Leptographium galeiforme (assembly GCA_004028395.1). Taxonomy (NCBI): domain Eukaryota; kingdom Fungi; phylum Ascomycota; class Sordariomycetes; order Ophiostomatales; family Ophiostomataceae; genus Leptographium; species Leptographium galeiforme. The sequence goes on from RQWE01000077.1 coordinate 38,312, forward strand.
AAGTAGACGTACCACGCTCCTGGGCGCACACGAGGTAGACCGGCGTCATGGCTTCGTGGATGGACTCAAGCGGAATGCGGTTGGCGTCGCGCCGGAACGTGTCGATGTGGTGCCGGGCGAGCTCGAGAGCCTCGCGGAAAAAGTGCTTGGTGCTGCGGATCTCGTTGTCCAGCAGCATGCCGAGTCCGGCGTTGTGGGCACACCGGTCCAGGATGGTCCGTCCGCGCATGCGGCCGTGGAAATGCTCAATCAGCTTGTCGCCCACGTCCTGGCACTCGGCCAGGGCGGCCGGGATCTGCGTGCCAAAGGCCGTGTCCCATGCCGGCGTGATGCTGTCGAGCAGGGGGGAGATGAGTTCTGTCAGGTCAGCGGGCGGAGCGAAAGAAGAGACAACGACGAAGACGAAGGCGAAGCAGAAGAAAAAGCAGGGGGAAAACAGAAAAGCTCGCCTTCGTTGAAATTTCGCCGAACCTTGGCGCCGGCCGGAAATCCCCTGCAAAAGTCAGCCAGGCCGCCCACAAGAGAACGCCAGAGAGCTGCATACCCGTTCCGACAGATCGACCGGTACGTGTTGAACAGAAGCCCGCCATTCTTGCGCGACACCGACCAGGCGTCCACGATCTCGGGCGCCTTGGCAGCACACGTGTCCAGCATCTGCGTCTGCTTCTGGAGCACCTCCGTCTCCACGATGCGCCGGAGACTGGCAATGAACTTGCCCGCTGCCGTGGTCAGGCTCTGTCTAGGACGTCAGAAAACCGTCGCAGATGTGGCCCGGGAGAGTGGTAGCTCACCTGCTTCAACTCGTCAAACGCTTGTTCGAGATGGTGCATCTCGTAGCCGCGTCGCTCTTGGTCGAGATGGATCTGCAACCCAAAGCCGCCGCTGCTGCTGCCCACCCACACGGCCAGCGACGTCAGCAGCTGGGCAAAGTCGACGAGCATCGTGCGGTCACGCCGCGCGAGACAGTCCGCGCCCAGCTGTCGCGCGTGTTGTTGCAGCTGCGGCACCTCGGTCTCGCCGACATGGCGGTAGCCCAACGACGGGCCCGATGCTGGCCGGCCGTCAAGATCGTCAAGGCCGCCGTCGACACTGCTGTCCTCGGCGCTCGCTCGGCCGTGGAACCGTCGATACGCCCGGCTGCTGACGCAGAACACCGGCAACTTGCGGGCCAGGTCGACATATCGGTCGGGGTAGGAGCGGTCGTTGTCGTCGTCGAGGCTGCGAGCGTTAGCGGAACGGCAATATAAAAGGAAGCAGAAACAAGGAGACCCTCACTCCCTCTGCCCCTCGGCAAAATCCGCCTTGATGCGCTCGCGCGAGTATGCGTTGCGCAGCTGCACGCACACAGCCGCACGCTCGTTCACCAGCGTCGCCCGCTGCCGTTCCAGCGTTTGGCACTTGTCCTCCAGCCCCTCCATTTTCGGGTACAGCTCTGAAAGCGCTTCCATGGCCTTATCCCGCTCTCGCATCACCTGCTCCAGCTCTTGCTGTAGCTCTAGCTCCAGCTCTTGCTTTAATTCTTGCTCCAGCTCCAGTTCCTGTCCCAGGTCCGCCTCCGTGTCGTCTGGAATGAGACTGGCCGCCTCCTCTTCATTATCGTCTTCGATTGTCATCTCCGCGTTCGCTTCCAGTCGCGCTCGTTTCGCCACACCGTTTTCAGTCGCCGCCGCCGCTCTTTTCCTCGTGCCAAGCACGTTCCGGCTGATGGATTGCAGCATGTCGAGCCGCGCCGGTGTGCTATCCAGCACCGCAATGGCCTGCATCTGCTCCTGCTTGAGCGTTTTCAGACTTTCCTTCTGTTGGGCCAGCTGCTGGTCCAGTGCGGCAACCTTGGCCGTGATATGGTGCACCACGCCAGCGGTGTCCAGCGACTCTGCCACCTCACGCATGGACATGTCGTCTGTCTTGGAGCAGATGAAGCTGAGGCTGCTGTAGGCCCCGTCCAGGGCCAGCTGTCGCCGAAATGACCGCCCCAGCAGCTCTCGGGCCTCGCAGTCGTCGACTGCTCGCGTTATAGGGCTGACAATCCAGATGGACGTACACTTGGAAATGTACCGCTCGGCGATGGTGTCTCGAGCCGCATTGGCATCACCAAAACCCGGCTGCACCGTTAGAAAATGGTCCTGTAAGGGACGAGGGGTCTCTGCATTTTTTGCATCAACTTACCAGGTCCACCAGCACCGCGCCTGTCGATAGAGCCTTGGATTTGAGATACACCCGAACCACTTTGATCAGAGGCCACAGAACCCGTCCCGGCTGCGGTTGTGCTTCTGCTAGCCCAGGTATCATCGTCCGGTCCCCGCTTGAGCCGCTGTCGAGATATGCTTGGAGCTGCGTGTAGAACGCCAGTGGCTCCGCTGCCGACACCAAGCGCACCGTGCCTAGGAGGCTGTTGACTTCTTGGTCGTCCATAAGCGCCTGGAGACTGCCGCCCTCCAATAGAGACTCTCGGCTGACCACCTGGTCCGGGAACACCGCTCGCAGGCTCGCCAGCGCGATGCCGGCCGCCGACGATTCGCTCGGTGCGTCGTCCCAGTCGGTCACATCGGCAAGGAGCCGAGACAGCTCCCGCCGCCAGTCGTCGGGCTGTACAAATTCAACCTCAGCTCGATATCGCTCGTTCTCGTCTTCGGACGCGTTCCAGGCAATTTCAGTCACCACGGCCGTGCACGCCCGCATGCCGTTGGTCGGCAGCACGCGGTCCTCGTCAAGTACCGCGTTGATAATGGAACTCTTGCCCGCCCCCGTGCGGCCCACAACGCCGATCAGTACGGGAACGGGAGCCGTGTGGCTCTGAAGTTGAGCAACGCGCTGCGTCCAACCAGGTCCTTCGATGCAGTCCTCGATATCTTTAAGCGGGCCGAGGAGATGACGAAGTAGCGAGCGTGACGCCCACACGGCTGCGGCCATCAGAGGTGGCGATCCTGACGCAATAACCCCCTGTAGGTTGGGCCATGACAAGTCGGATCTGTCTGAAGGGCCCGCAGAGGCCGGTTGGGGTGTCGATGGAGGAGACGAGCGGACCGAGCTCTGCCAAGACGGCACCACCTCTGCAGCAGCTTCCCGAAACGAAGAGCCGTTGCAGCCTGGATCGTCGTCGATAGTGATGGTCTCCACGTTTTGCATCTGAACCGGGGTACTGCTTGTAGTGGGTGTTCCGGGCGCAGTAGGAGCCAGGGTCGGAGTGTCATTCTCTGGCTCCATGTTCGGGACAGGGGCGGAATAGATAAAGCTGTGCCTCCCATGATCGAATCCGGTCGACGAAGCTTCTTTCTGACTGCTTTCTGGCAGGGGCTCGGGACACGGAGTTGCGAAAAGGCTCTCTGGTTCGTCCACTGTCTGGTCGTCGTCTATAGGCTCAAACTGCTCGACAAAGAGGTCCGTATCACTGTCAGCGCAGGCGACATCGCCGTTTCCCGGCAGTTGCTGAAGGTCATGCCCTTCAGGCGTTGCCAGATCTTGGCTGGACGCCGGTCCTCCCTCTCCTTGCGAGACTGCGGAGCTTTCGGAAGGCTCCTGCTTCACTTCGACCGAAGGGAATGATCCGGCGAGGGCAGCATCGGGGTCATCATTCTCTCCTTCGTCTTCATCGTCAGAGATGCAGATGGGCGACAGCTGAACAGCATTCACAGACCACCACCGTCCATCGGATGGCTCCGTCTTGATCTGTGGGTGCTCGCTCATCCCACCCGGAGTGTTGTTTTGGTTTCGTTCATAATTGCCGTCGTGAGCGTTATCGTCGTCGTCGTCGTCGTCAATATAAATCACCGGCGGCGAATTCTCGCGCAGGCTCCTGCTTTGAAGCATGATTCTTGGCCTGGGACTTTGTGGCCTGGGACGGTCACGAATGCTAAAAGGGAACTCAACTTTCGAGCCTGTGTTAAATCGTAGGACGGTTTTGCGAGATTAGAATAGCAAAGATGAATTGAATAAAGAAAGAGAAAAAAACCAATATAATAGACCAAAGCAAAAGAGCCTTTGGCAACACTCAGATAGATGAAAATTCAAATTAGTAGAGAAGATTGTATCAAATGCGATCTTTTGTAAGTGACGAGGACACAGGACTGCTTGTGACGTGTCAACTTGCGGTGATATCAATGGGAATGATGTAGTGACTCAAGTGCGAGCGAGGCGGAGTCTAGAAGAGGCCAAAGTGAGGGGGCCCCTTGGTTTCGAAAGAGTAATAGGAAAGAGTGACGTGGAAGTAAAATAGAAGGCAGTCACGATCGACAACTCTTCGGCAACCGAGATAATCTGAAAGCAAAGAAGCTGGATGGAGTGTATTTATCTCGTTTCACAGTTCGCTTCAATCGTACTTCCTTTGAAAGGGTTTGGGATACGGGGGTGTTTGGTACACGTCCGATTTACTCTAATTTATTTGAAAGCAAACAGCACCCTGGTACGCTCAAAGCATACCGAAATACAAAAATGAAAGCTGAATCAACAGTGTACAAGAATGGATGTGATGGCAGCGATGGGAGGTTGAGCACTGCGAAAGCTGATTGGCTGGCACGGGTGCCTTGTGCTGGTAGCTCTCACCGCCCACGCCTGTGAGCAGGACGGCGTATTCTGCCGGAGCTTGTTTTGGGTGGAACTCGGCCGGAGCAAAAGTGTATTGCGCAGAGTTGTGTGTTGTCGCCGCCCTGCCGTCAAATCATTGTCGCGTGCCACACTCTCGCTCCTCGTGCTGGAGCTGATTCGCCAAGAACCCGACGCCTGAACGCTCTCGACGGCTGACGCGACCGGACGGGCTCTACCCCAGAAGAGACGATCGCATCGAGCGGCCGCATCGACACTTATTCCTACTCCTCTTCCCCTCAAGATGTCGACCATTACGGCCAACGCGCTGCAGTCGGGACACCCGCCGATTGTGCCGCTGTCGTTCAACGGCAACCAGCCCGAGACGATCAAGCTCTACCCGCTGTCCAACTACACGTTTGGCGTCAAGGAAACGCAGCCGGAGGAGGACCCGTCGGTGGTGGCGCGGCTGCGGCGGCTCGAGGAGCACTACGGGGCGCACGGGATGCGGCGCACGTGTGAGGGCATCCTGGTGTGCCATGAGCACAACCACCCGCACATCCTGATGCTGCAGATCGCCAATGCTTTTTTCAAGCTGCCGGGCGACTACCTGCGGCCCGAGGACGAGGAGATGGAGGGCTTCAAGTCGCGGCTGGACGAGCGGCTGGCGCCGGTCGGCCGGCTCGGCGAGGGCGAGCAGGCTGGCGACTGGCAGGTGGGCGAGTGCCTGGCGCAGTGGTGGCGGCCCAACTTTGAGACGTTCATGTACCCCTTTATCCCGGCCCACGTGTCGCGGCCCAAGGAGTGCAAGAAGCTGTACTTTATCCAGCTGCCCAAGTCGAGTGAGTGGTGGGGGCGGGCGTCGAGCAAGGACTACAAAGGCTAACCGTGTGCAGAAGTGCTGAGCGTCCCCAAGAACATGAAGCTGCTGGCGGTGCCGCTCTTTGAGCTCTACGACAACACAGCCCGCTACGGCCCGCAGCTGTCGGCGATCCCGCACCTGTTGAGTCGGTACAATTTCGAGTTCTACGACGAGGACGGCAATGTGGTGGCAGCAACGCCCGGGTCGGGCCAGCCGCTGGGCGGCGAGGAGCTGCAGACCAAGGTGCTGGCCGGCGACGACACGGATATGAACGTGGAGAACGGGACACACTGAAAAGAAAAGGGACACCTGTGACAATGTTTTTTTTTGTAGTTTACCGTGTTGGCGTCTTTGGGGGGAACGGACGCCAATTCCTCTGTAGGCACAAGCTGTATCTTGTTTCCTGTAGCCATTATGGCACGAACATGAAAACAGCCCCCTCTATGCCTTTTCGCCCTGGATCGTGGCCACGACGCGGCGGCTGTGCTTGGCGGCGCGGAACTCGAGGTACCAGATGCCCTGCCAGGTGCCCGTGGCCAGCTTGCCGTCGCGGATGGGGATGGTGACGCTGGCGCCCACCAGCGCGCTCTTGATGTGTGCCTGGCGGGGACGGTCAGCAGAAGGAGCGGAAAGAGCAGAAAGAGCAGAAAGAGCGGGACCATCAAATCAGGGCGAGAAAACGGACCGGCATGTCGTCTGGTCCCTCGGCGTCGTGGCGGTACAGGGCCTCGCCCTTGGGGCCCTGGTCCGGGGCGATGCGGTCGAGGGCATCGCTCATGTCGCGGCGCACGTCCGAGTCCCAGTTCTCGTTGAGGCTGAGGGCACAGCTGGTGTGCTGGACAAAGAGGTGCAGCAGGCCGACCTTGTAGTCCCGGATGGCGGGCAGCTCGCGCAGGACGGTGTCGGTGACGAGATAGGAGCCGCGCGATTGCGCCGGCAGCGCAAACGTCTTTTGGTACCAGGACATGGCAGGCGAAGCCGGAAGGGTGGGAATGGGG
>RQWE01000077.1:44830-80358 GCA_004028395.1 Leptographium galeiforme
GGGGGGGGGGGGGGGGGGGCGGTCTCGTTGATTTTTTGGGCGGATTTTTCAATCGGGGTTTTTGGTACGAGTATCTCAACAATCTTGGATCCGTCTGGCGAGGCTGTCTGTCGTCATACGTCTCGGGCCAATCGCCCCCGGCCATAAGCCATGGCCCCGACACAGGGCAGCCGGGGGTGAAGGAGCTCGAGCGACTTTTTGTTATCTTGCCTCTGCGACCATGACCACCTGATTTTTTTTGGCCGTGGCACAGACGCAGCGCGGGGGAGGTTTGCTCTTGCGGTGTAGCGCACTACGTGGTAAGACATCATACTATTATTATCGTACAGCTCAGTACTCTTATGCCCGTCCCGCTGCGGAAGTCCGCCCAAAGCGTCCGGGGCTGATGCACGCTGGAGTGCATTCCGTCTCTGGCTCGTATCGCGGCCCCGTCCACTGGTGTTGCTGTAATTTGAGAGCACACGCTGCACGCACTGAAAACGGGCGCCTACTCCGTACTCCGTAGCGCACGCCCCGCCCTGTGGCTGGATCTGGGCTAGTCCATGACTGCGCTGACAAACCGAAACGAGGCAGCAAAGCATTCGCAGCAGCGTCGTACTTACTTCCGACGGGGTTTTAGTGGCGATGGGGATAAGGCTATATTAAACTCTGGCGCGGCAGCTTATTCTATTCTATTCTATTTTTTTTTTTTTTGGAATTTCCCCTCGCCTTTCTTCCCTGGTCCCGTTGCTGTATTTGCGAACCGCAGCATCTCTCCCTGCTGATCGGATCGCTGTCTCTGTCCTTTCTGCCGTTGTCACCGAGCTGCAATCGCGTCCTGGTTGCTGCTCCAGCCCGCCCAAAAGGAGAGACCTGTTTCCACGCGACATCGGCCCCGGCTGCTTCACAACCTCCGATCTGCTTTCCCGGATAGCCGGACATGCCTGCGCGGCCGCTCTGAGCCCAACTCTGGTCCGCGACAACCACGTTTCCGACAATGGACGACAACGTTGACGGCCTCTTCCCGGCCTGGTCGGCCTTTTCGGGCGCCTCGTCCCAAAAGGCCATGATGGTGCAGACCGGCTCCTTTTCCGGCTATCGCCCGCGGCTCTCCATGGGGAGCGGCTACCTCAGCGCCACCGTCTCGGCCGAACAGCCGTTCTGCGGCAACGCAGAGGGATGGGGCCCGCTCAGTCCGTTCCGCTACGACTTCACACCGTGCTTTATCGACGTCTGGGTGGCCGTGGTGGCCGCCTTTGGTGTGCTGGCCGGCGCCACGGCGCTCTGGTGGCTGCTCTCGTCCAAGACGTCCAATGGCATTGGCAAGAACTGGGCCTTTTGGCTGAAGCAGGTGAGTGCGAGAGAGGAGTCCGAGGATGGACCCGGAGCAGAAGAGACGAAAAAGAGGATCCGAGGATGGACCCGGACCAGAAGAGACGCTGACCGCACAGTCTCTGCTCGCCGCGGTCATGGCCGACTTTGTGGCCCAGCTGGTCCTCCAGATCATCAGCTACCCGACGGTGTGGTTTGCCGACTTCCGCGTCTACACCACGGCCCTCACGGTCGTCTCGCTCGGCGTCGTCTTCGCCATCCAGTGGGCCGAGCACTCGCGTCTGCGCCAGGCCAACGCCGTGGTGCTGCTCTACTGGCTCTTTATGCTCATCGCCCTGGCCGTCAAGCTGCGCTCGCTCGTCTCGCAGCAGCTGTACGTCGACGGCCTGGCGTACTTTGTGACGTACGCCGTCGGCGTCGGCCTGGCCGCCACGGCCTTTCTCGTGGAGTGGCTGACGCCGCGGCCGCTGCCCAGCGACTACGAGGCGCTGGTGGACGACCGCGAGGAGTGTCCGGCCGAGCACGCCACCATCTTCTCGCTGCTCACCTTCTCGTGGATGACGCCGCTCATGCGCCACGGCTACTCGACGTACCTGACCGAGAGCGACCTCTGGGGCCTCGTCAGCACCGACCGCACGGCCGTGACCGGCCAGCACTTTGACGACGCCTGGAAGCGCGAGCTCCAGCTCCGCCCCGGCCGGCCGTCGCTGTGGACGGCCCTCTTCCGCGCCTACGGCGGGCCCTACATGCTGGCGGCCGTCTACAAGGTCGGCAACGACATTGCGGCGTTTTCGCAGCCCCAGCTGCTGCGGCTGCTCATCGCCTTTGTCGACTCGTACAACCTGAGCGCGGAGCCGCAGCCGGTGGTGCAGGGCGCGGCCATCGCGCTGGGCATGTTTGGCATCGCCGTCTTCCAGACGATGATGATCCAGCAGTACTTCCAGCTGACGTTTGTGTCGGGCATGCGCATCAAGGGCGGCCTGACGTCGTCCATCTACCGCAAGGCGCTGAAGCTGTCCAACGAGGGCCGCGCCAGCAAGACGACGGGCGACATTGTCAACTACATGGCCGTCGACGTGCAGCGGCTGCAGGACCTGACGCAGTTCTCGCACCAGCTGTGGTCGGCGCCCTTCCAGATGTTCATCTGCATGTTCTCGCTGTACCGCCTCGTCGGCTGGACCATGCTGGCCGGCGTGGGCGCCATGGTGGTCATGATCCCGGTCAACGGCTTCATTGCGCGCCGCATGAAGACGCTGCAGAAGCAGCAGATGAAGAACAAGGACGCGCGCAGCCGGCTGATCGCCGAGATCGTCAACAACATGAAGAGCATCAAGCTGTACGCCTGGGGCGCCGCCTTTATGAACAAGCTCAACTACATCCGCAACGACATGGAGCTGCGCAACCTGCGCCGCATCGGCGCCAACCAGGCCTTTGCCAACTTCACCTGGACCACGACGCCCTTTCTGGTCTCGTGTCTCACCTTTGCCGTCTTTGTGCTGACGCACGACGAGCCGCTGACGACCGAGATCATCTTCCCGGCCCTGGCGCTGTTCAACCTGCTGTCGTTCCCGCTGTCGGTGCTGCCCATGGTCATCACGTCCATCATCGAGGCCAGCGTGGCCGTGTCGCGGCTGACCGACTTCCTCGTCGCCGAGGAGATCCAGGCCGACGCCGTGACCGTGCGGCCGGCCGCCGTCGAGACGGGCCAGGAGGCCGTGACGATCCGCGACGGCAGCTTCTCGTGGAACCGGCACGAGGACCGGAGCGTGCTCAGCCACATCAACTTCTCGGCCGACAAGGGCGACCTGACGTGCGTGGTCGGCCGCGTCGGCGCCGGCAAGTCGTCGCTGCTGCAGGCCGTGCTGGGCGACCTGTGGAAGAGCAAGGGCGCGGTCGAGGTGGCCGGCCACGTGGCGTACGTGGCGCAGCAGTCGTGGATCATGAACGCGACGGTGCGGGAGAACATTCTGTTTGGCCACCGCTACGACGCCGAGTTCTACGAGCAGACGGTGCAGGCCTGCGCGCTGCTGGACGACTTTGCCCAGCTGCCGGACGGCGACGAGACGGCCGTGGGCGAGCGCGGCATCTCGCTGAGCGGCGGCCAAAAGGCGCGCGTGACGCTGGCGCGGGCCGTCTACGCGCGCGCCGACGTGTACCTGCTCGACGACGTGCTGTCGGCCGTGGACTCGCACGTGGGCCGCCACCTGATCGACAGCGTGCTGGGCCCGCAGGGCCTGCTGCGCACCAAGACGCGCATCCTGGCCACCAACTCGATCCCCGTGCTGATGGCCTGCGACTCCATCTACATGCTGCGCGACGGCGAGATCGTCGAGAAGGGCACGTACCGCCAGCTGATGGCCATGCGCGGCCTCGTCAGCGACCTGATCCGCACCGCCGGCCAGTCCGAGTCCAGCTCGGCCTCGCCGGCCGAGTCCGGCAGCGAGACGTCGACCGTCATCGACGGCGAGTCCACGCCGCTGCGCGAGGACGAGATCGAGGAGGCCCAGGAGGGGCTCGCGCCGCTCGAGAGCATCAAGCCGGGCCCCTCGGCCCGGCCCACCAAGAAGCCGCGCACGAGCAGCATGGCCACGCTGCGCCGCGCCAGCACGGCGAGCGCCCGCGGGTCCCGGACCAAGCTGGGCGACGAGGAGGCCGGCGGCAACAAGACGAAGCAGGCCAAGGAACACCAGGAGCAGGGCAAGGTCAAGTGGCAAGGTGCGTGGGAGACTTACTTTACTATTTTCTGACGACTCTCGACTAACCACACCGCAGTGTACATGGAGTATGCCAAGGCCAACAACCTCGCGGCCGTGGCCGTCTACCTGGTCGCGCTCGTGTCCTCGCAGGCGGCCAGCATGGGCGGCAACGTGTGGCTCAAGAAGTGGGCGGAATACAACGCCGGCAACGGCGGCAACTTCCAGATCGGAAAGTACATTGGCATCTACTTTTTCTTCGGCATCGGCGGCTCGCTCCTGACGGCCGTGCAGATGCTCATTCTGTGGATTCTCTGCTCCATCGAGGTGAGTCACGTGATCAAAAGACCCCGGGTGATCCCACCCATACGTCGTATCGTACTGACAGCGGCCAGGCCTCGCGCAAGCTCCACGAGAGAATGGCCAATGCCATTTTCCGGTCGCCCATGTCCTTCTTCGACGTGACGCCGGCCGGCCGGATCCTGAACCGGTTCTCGAGCGACATCTACCGGGTGGACGAGGTGCTGGCGCGGTCGTTCAACATGCTGTTTGCCAACGTGTGCAAGTCGGGCTTCACGCTGGCGGTGATCTCGGTGTCGACGCCGGCGTTTGCGGCGCTGGTGATCCCGCTGGGGCTCATGTACATCTGGATCCAGCGGTACTACCTGCACACGTCGCGGGAGCTCAAGCGGCTGGACAGCGTGACCAAGAGCCCGATCTACGCCCACTTCCAGGAGTCGCTGGGGGGCACGTCGACCATCCGGGCGTACGGCAAGGAGGAGCAGTTTGAGCGGGAGAACGAGTGGCGCGTGGACTCGAACCTGCGGGCCTTTTACCCGTCCATCAGCGCGAACCGGTGGCTGGCCGTGCGGCTGGAGCTGATCGGCGCCGTGGTGATTCTGGGCGCCGCCGGGCTGTCGGTGATCTCGGTCGTCAACCACAGCGGCCTGAGCGCCGGCATGGTCGGTCTGGCCATGTCGTACGCGCTGCAGATCGTCACCGCGCTCAACTGGATCGTGCGGCTGTCCGTCGAGGTCGAGACCAACATCGTGTCGGTCGAGCGCGTGCTCGAGTACGCCGCGCTGCCGAGCGAGGCCCCCGAGATCATCAAGCGCCACCGCCCGCCCGCCAGCTGGCCGTCGCGCGGCGAGGTCGAGTTCCGCCACTACAGCGCCCGCTACCGCGAGGGCCTCGACCTGGTGCTCAAGAACATTAGCCTCGACATCAAGCCGCGCGAGCGCATCGGCGTCGTCGGCCGCACCGGCGCCGGCAAGTCGTCGCTGACCCTGGCCCTCTTCCGCATCATCGAGCCCGACACCGGCCACATCCGCATCGACGACCTCAACACGTCCTCCATTGGCCTGCTCGACCTGCGCCGCCGCCTCGCCATCATCCCCCAGGACGCCGCGCTCTTTGAGGGCACCGTGCGCGACAACCTCGACCCGGCCCACGTGCACGACGACACCGACCTGTGGTCGGTTCTCGGTAGGTTTAGGTTTTCCGTGGTGGTTCCTGAATGCGACTCCTCGCTGACCGTGCAGAACACGCGCGCCTCAAGGACCACGTGGCCTCAATGGGCGGCGGACTGGAGGCCCAGATCAACGAAGGAGGTACGTATTTGCATTGTCGCGGGTGGCCGTCTTTTGGGCCAAGAGACGGGGAGGCCGAAAGCATTCAGCCGGGTTGCACCTTTCTAACCCCACAACAGGCTCCAACCTCTCGCAGGGCCAGCGCCAGCTGGTGTCTTTGGCGCGGGCCATGCTGACGCCGTCCAACATCCTGGTCCTGGACGAGGCCACCGCGGCCGTGGACGTGGAGACGGACCGCCTGCTGCAGGCGACGCTGCGGTCGCCCCTGTTTGCCAACCGTACCATTATCACCGTGGCCCACCGCATCAACACGATCCTAGACAGCGACCGCGTGGTCGTGCTGGACAAGGGCGAGGTGGCCGAGTTCGGGCCGCCGCAGGAGCTGATCGCCAAGCGCGGCCGTTTCTACGGGCTGGTCAAGCAGGCCGGCCTCGCCGACTGAGGAGCGAGAGCGAGGGACGGCAGTAGATGATGGGAGATGTTGGCATCGGATCGGAATCGTGGCGAACGAATGGATGCGCAGCGCATGCCGAGATTTGGATGAGAATAAAAGCGTCGATATATGGAGACGGGAAATAGACTTCAGAATGCGACCTACTCCGTATTTTACAAGACTGCAAAAAGATGGGCCCACCGCCAATGTGCCAAAGGCACGCACACTCGCAAGGAAGGCGGCGGTCGCGGTTGTTGTTGCCCTCCTGCCAAAGCTTTGGGCATCATTCGTGGATCCAATCGATCGCTTGCTCATGTTGCCACTAATTTGCACTGTCTCTAATAGGAAATCTCCACGGACTCGGCGCCTCCAAGGTTTGGCTCTCCGCTACAGCATCTTGCGTGCCCTGCACAACAACATACGTGCGCACATCACCGTGATTCAGTTGGACGTAACCGCCAGACATGAGAAGAATAGCTGTCAGTAAGACACCGACGGACATGAGCAACAGCCTCTGTCCACGAGTCTGGGCACACTCAAGCCAACTCAAATTGCAACTGTACCGGAAATTGTTCATGTAAATCATGCATCAACGTCCTATGCAAGAAACAAGACCTCCAACGTAGTATCATACACCAGCTTCGTTCGCTGCAGCCAGTCCAGAAACGAATTATTCAAAGCCCAAACCCCAAAACAGAATTCAATAAACCAGACAACTCCATCCCATTCCAATGCAATGCAAATAACCACGGCGCCACCCGCTGTCCGGGCCAGCTTATGCCAAAAAGCTCGCGTTCACGCCGCGTCGGTCCCGTTTCAGCGGAGAAAAGCCGCCACCGCCAAAGGCATTCCGGACACCACCCAGCATTGTCCGCTTGCCGGCCCCTGCGCCGCCCAGCGTCTTAGCCGGGCGTTTGACCGCCAGTCCAGCGGCCGTGGTTGTCTTCGCCGGCCGGGCCGCCACGCTGCCGGCCTTGACACCGGCATCATCGTCGTCGTCAAAGATGGTGCTGTTGCTGACGCCTAGGATCTTGCGCTTCTTCTTCTTCGGCTCCGGCCCAGCGACGGCCTTGACTCTGGTCGACAGCCCCTTTTTCGGCACCGCCATGTTGCTGGGCGGCCGATTTTCCTGGTCGTCCGCAGGCTCGACAGACGCCTCTGCCACCGTGCTGTCTCTATTTTCCTTGCCCTCCTGGACGGCTGCCAAGACCTGCACGTTCTTCTTGGACGCCGGCACTTCGCCAAGAACCTTGTCCTTGGGCGGCCGTCCGCGCCGCTTGGGCGCTTCGCCGCTCTCTGCCTTCTCTGCCTTCTCTGCCTTCTCTGCCTTCTTTGCCGTCTTGGTGGTGGCCGTCGGGACCTGGTCCTCACGTAGGGCGATTTTCGTCGTCACGCATGAGCCCAGGATGGAGTCCTGAAGAGCAGACTCGTCTGCCTCGTCTTCCGGGACGGGTGCCGGACCCGATTCGTGTGAAGCTGGCTCTTCCGTCATGCTCGCCGTCTTGTTGAGGAAAGGCGTGATGGAAAAGGTCGATTTCTCCGTCATGACTGTGCGATCGAAGCCCCTCTTCTTAAGTGGCCGCTTCGTGCGCCCTTCGTCGAGCCCGGGTGTCTGCAGCAGCAGCTCGGGGCCGGTAGGCTCGTCCGCCCGCCGTTTCCGCTGTGCCTGGCCCTGCAGCTTTGCGACGGCTTTGGCCTTCTTCGGCACATCGGACACGTGGCTCGCGTTCTCCTTGGTCGTGGCCAGCTCAGCCCGCGTGGCCTTGAGCTCCTCCCGGACCTGCCGCAGCTTTGCCTTGAGGTCGGCGACCCGCTGTTCGAACACGTCGATATGGCCGCGGGCTTCGAGCAGCTCCGTTTCCGTCTCCCTTCGGCTGGACTGATTCTCTTGCTTCGCCTCGTCAAGCGCCTGTTTCAGCTCCTTCACCTTTGCCTTGAGCTTCTCGACTACCTTGTCCTGTTCCTGGGATGTACGCTGGTCGGTCGACTGCCTCTCCAGCGCCAGTTGCGCCTCGAGTCCCCGAACCTGCTGCTCCAGTTCTTCCTTGAGTCCGACCTGCAGCTCCTTGGCACGCCGTTCGCTGGCCAGCTTCTTCTCGAGGTCTCGGGCTTGCTGGCGAAGCTCGGTTTCCGCCTCGTTGTCCCGGCTTTCCAGTCGCTGGGCTGCGCGCTGTGTTGCGCGCTTCTCGTTGGCCAGCTCCACCTCGAGCGCGGTCAGCTGCCGCTCAAGCGCCAGTTTCTCAGAGAGCACGTCCTTTTGGTGGGCCAGCTGCGATCGGAGATGTTCGACTTCGGGCTTCAAGACGGCCACCTCGCGCGACAGGGCGAGCTTTTCGGTCAACACCTTGGTCGAGTCCTGGGTCACGCTGCTCAGAGACAACAATTCCATCTGCAGACTGAGTCAGTTTCTGTCCGGCAACCAAGGAGAGACGAACCGACCTGTAGTGTCGAATGCTCGCGGACCTGCGCGCGCAGCTGGGCTTCCTGCTCATGGCACTTCTGCTCCACCTGGCCCAGCTTGATCCGTGTCTCGTCGTAGTCGGCGGAGAGCGTCTTTGTACGATGGTCTAGCTGGGACAGTTGGTCCTTGAGCCGGTCGTTTTCGTCCCGCAGGAGCACCGCTTGCACCTTTTGTTTGCGGCATTCTTCGTCCTTGGCCACGAGGATTTCTTGGTGTCTGGCCTTGAGATACTTGAGGCCGAGCTCGTGGCTCTTCTCCGACTTCTGTCCCGTCTGTGGTCAGCCATCGAATCGCCCAGGAAGCAGGCGTTGGGGTGCTGCCCACCGTGTCGATATCCATGTTGCCGATAGTTTTGGACGCGTTTCGTCGCACGAGCGACTCGCAAATAAGAGAATCAATTGAGAAAAGAAGAAAAAGATTGAGAATAACGGCACCGAATAAGGCAGGAAATAGTAGATGATGGACCGCTGTCCGGACGACACACAACAGGCGATCTGACAATATGGCCCTGGAGAGTCGGAGGGACAGTGAAAACGAGCCGCCTGTGTTGTGTGGGTTGTTTACTTTCAGTCCGAATACAGTTAGCGGTATTAGTCATCCGACCTAGCCTTATTCGGACTGGCGCTGCTGTGCTCTGGGGAGTTACGTACCTTGCGGCAGCGGGTCCACAACGGTCCAATCAGCGGCAAGCACTCTGTTACGGCGTACGTGGTGCCAGCGTGCAGCTTCTAGCAGACAGAACCTCGTTCTGGCCATTCGACTTGCAGCTTTCTCACAATCTTCTCCCGCCCGCCCCGCGGACTCTTTCCACCCTACCTCGACAACCGCGAAAATGCGCTGGATTTCGCTACTCGCCTCGTCGCTCTTGGCGGTCGGCTCGGTCGCGGCCGACACGTTCAAGGAGTTCCACACCAAGCAGCTGTCGAGCGTGCCCGTCAAGCTCAAGGATGCCGAGTACGGCGCGCTCATCACGGCCCAGCGCAACTACAGCACGGCTGTGCTGCTGACGGCCATGGACGCGCGGTACGGCTGCCAGCTGTGCCGCGAGTTCCAGCCCGAGTTTGATCTGCTGGCCCGCAGCTGGACCAAGGGCGACAAGGCCGGCGTGTCGCGCGTCGTCTTTGGCGTGCTTGACTTTAACGACGGCCGCGACACGTTCATGTCGGTCCGTCGCTCGCTCCACTCTGCAAACTTGCTCTAGACATGACTGACGGCTCTTGCAGCTCGGCCTGCAAACGGCCCCCGTCCTGCTCCTCTTCCCGGCCACGTCTGGCCCGTTTGCGGTCGCCAAGCCAGACCCGATTCGGTTTGACTTTGCCAGCGGGTAGGTTTCGAGGCCCTGAAACGACGCCCCCCTTTGCCCCTTTGTCCCCCGTCCCGACGCTGACTGACTTGCTCCCAGACCCGCCAAGGCCGAGATGCTCCAGCACTGGTTGGCTCGCCACCTCCCCGACCGGCCACACCCCGCGATTCAGCGTCCCATCAACTGGGTTGCGTGGGCGACCAGCATCACCATCTTCCTCGGCGTGGTCACGGCCCTGTTTGTGGCGTGGCCGTACGTGCTTCCGATCATCCAGAACCGCAACCTGTGGGCGGCCATCAGCCTGATTGCGATCCTGCTCTTCACCAGCGGCCACATGTTCAACCACATCCGCAAGGTGCCGTATGTGGCCGGCGACGGCCGCGGCGGCGTCAGCTACTTTGCCGGCGGGTTCCAGAACCAGTTCGGATTGGAGACGCAGATTGTGGCAGCCATGTGTAAGGCCCGCCCCCCGTTTGATGGAGATTCTAGACTTGGCGCTGACCTGTTTACAGACGCCGTTCTTTCCTTTGCCACGATCTCGCTCGCCATCAAGGTGCCCCGGATTACCAACGTGCGGACGCAGAAGCTGGCGGCCGCCGTCTGGGCCGGCATCCTGTTCGTCATGTACAGCTTCCTGCTGAGCGTGTTCCGCGTGAAGAACGGTGGGTATCCGTTCTCGCTGCCTCCGTTCATGTGAGGGAGGGCGCAGTACGAGCACGTGAGAGGATGAAGGACACGTTGTGGTGCACCCATGTGCACTTGCCAATGGTATTGTAATATCACGGGGAAAAGGATGTGGTCGGCTGCCTGGTGACATGGGCCACGAGACGGCGCGAGACCAAGGGGGAATGCGGTCCCAAGACGCAGGGCATGCGAGACATGCAAGACATGTGCCATTACTGTTTATAGATGGTGGCCGGAAGGTAGAAAATGTGGGATAGGCTTGTGAACTCGGGACGTTCTCATACGAGTAAGTCGTGCCGAGGACCAAACCACGTGACGATACTAGCGGCCCCGGTCGAGCGCATCGTTGCTAGGCTGGGAGGGGGATAGCATCCAAATACCCCACGGCAACGCGCAAACCGGCGTTAACTGCCGCGAAAGACCGAGCTTGCAAAGTGCATGTGGCCAGCGATTTTTTGGGTTCATTTCGGCGCCTGCTGCTGCGGAACTGCTGCGACGTGCATCGAGGCTCTGTGTGCACTCATGGTTCCGAGACGCCTTCTGACCGTCTGCTGGCCCCGTCGCTGATACTGCTGCTGAGCGGGCGATTGTATCGGCCGCGGCTGATGTCGGCTGTGATGAGGCCGATCCGCTCCGAGGGTGCGTGGTCGCGCATGCGAGGTGGCGGCCGCCGACTTTCGACGGCGGTTCCATTCGGCTCGGTGCCGCGAGATGCGCCGCCTCTACTGGACGGCCGTACGGTGTCGTCGTCGATGACCCGCGGCCGGCCCAAGACGGCTATATTTTTTCCGGGTGCGTTAGGGTGGAAGCGGGGGATGCGAGACGGGAACCGGGTCATGAGAGCCGAGAGATGCGACGCGAGACGCAGACGCGACATGCTGACACTCTTTTTATTCTCCAGGCCAGGGTGTGCAACGCGTCGGCATGCTGCGACCGTGGCTGACGGCGTTCCCTCGCACGGTCGGGGCGACGCTGGAGGAGATTGACGAGTGCATGGGATACCGGCTGTCGACGGTGATTGAGCGGGGTCCGGGGCGGGCGCTGACGGCAACGGCACAGGCGCAGCCAGCGATCATGGCGACGTCGATTGTGATTGTGCGGGTGCTGGAGCAGGAGTTTGGGTTCCGGGTGGCCGAGCAGGCGGACGTGACGCTGGGCCACTCGCTGGGGGAATTTGCGGCGCTGGTGGCGGCCGGCAATCTCGGCTTTGGCGACGGGCTGTGGCTGGTGCGGCGACGGGCGGAGGCCATGGCGCGGGCGACGCGCGAGGTGGTGACGGCGCACGGCGGGGGCGAGTACGGCATGGTGGCGGTGCTGACGGAGCCGGCGTACATGGCGGAGCTGCTGGAGACGGTGGAGCGGCTGCTGGGGACGGAGGCGGGCGGCGGCAGCGGCGGCGGCAGCGGCGGCGGCACCGCTCTGACGGCGTACCAGCCGTTTGCCCACCCGCCGCCGGTGCACATTGCCAACATCAACAGCCGCAACCAGATTGTGCTGAGCGGCAGCATCGAGCGGATCGGACGGCTGCTGGCCCAGGTGCGGCGGTGGGTCGGCCACGATCCGCGCGCGGTGCGTCTCAGCAGCGACAGCCCCTTCCACAGCGCCTTTATGCGGCCGGCGGTGCTGGCGATGCGGCAGATGCTCGAGCACGAGCGGCCCGACGCGGTGCGGTGGCCCGGCCGACTGGCCTGCATCAGCAACGTGACGGCTCGACCATTTGGCAGCCGTGCCGAGCTGACGGACCTGCTGGCGCGCCAGTGCGAGGAGACGGTGCGCTGGTGGGACAGCATCCGCTACCTGGACCAGCAGCAGGGCGTGCGGCGGTGGGTCGGCATCGGGCCCGGCAAGGTCGGCCGCAATCTCGTTGGCAAAGAGGTCGGCATGCGAGGCAAAGATCTCGTCAAGGGCGGCGGCGTGTGGGCCATTACGGACCCGAGCGAGATCGAGGACGTGTTGCGCGGGCTCGAGGAGACGGCGTGGGCGGCCGAGGTGGGCGCAGAGACATGAGCGGGCGAGAATAGGAAAGCAAAGCAGAGCGGGGGAAATGAGGCACGAAACAAAGGCCAGAAAGAGGACACATGAGCTCACGAGTTTGTAGGATTTGTATTACATAGTAATCCCATTGGTATTAGCGAATGCAGAAGGCGCGGCTGAAGGAGAGGCAGGCGCGGCAGAACGTAGAGGCAGGCGCGGCCGCGATTAGTGTCTCCACCGCTCTTTTGTGACGGCCTACTTTGTCTCTCTGCCGATTTGGGCGATTTTGGCCTCTTTTGCACCTCCATTCGACTCGTGTCCAACATGTCCCATAGTGCGTGTCCCCCCTCCTTTTCTCCCTCCTCTCTCCCGCCTCAATCTCTAACGGCCTCCCCCCAGGCAAACGGAACACCAGCCGGGCCGTCTTCACGGCCCACGAGCGCTCGCTCGCAAAGGCCGCCTGGACCGTCTCGTCGGCGCGACTCACGCGCGAGTCGTTTCTGCCCTTTGGCGCCTGCGTGCTCTGTCTGGAGCCGGCCCAGGACCCGGTCGCCTGTCCGGCCGGCGACGTGTTCTGCCGCGAGTGTGCGCTGCGCAACCTGCTGGCCCAGAAGCACGAGGGCCGCCGGCTGGAACGCCAACGCGAGCAGGCCGCACGCGAACAGGACGAGCAGCGCCAGCGCGACGACGCCGAGACCGAGGCGCGCGCCGTGGCCGAGTTTGAGCTCGTGCAGAGCGGCCTGGGGCGTCTGCACCGGGGGCCCAGTGCTCTCGAAGAGACCGACCAAAACGCAAGCGCCAAAGCCGACACAGACCCCGAAACCCACAACCGCAAACGAAAGTTTGCCCTCGACGACGACGACCGCCAGCGCGTCGTCGACCAGGACCGCGCCCGCGCCCGCCGCGCCATCGAGGCCGACCGCGCCGCCGACCGCGCCGCCACCGCACTGCCCTCGTTCTGGACCCCCTCCGAGACCCCGTCCACCCACCGCGGCAGCGTCTCGGCTACCCTCCCCGACTCGGCCACCGCCACCGCTTCCTCCTCCTCTGCTCCCGCCGCCGCCGCCGCCGCCGCCGCCGCCTCCACCACCCCCTGTCCCGCCGGCCGCGACGGCCACGCCTTCTCGCTCCGCACCCTCGTCCCCCTCCAGTACACCCACGACTCTGCCGACCGCCCCATCTGTCCCGCCTGCTCCCGCACCCTCTCCAACGCGTCGCGCGCCGTGCAGGCCCGTCCCTGCGGCCACGTCCTCTGTCGCAGCTGCGCCCACCAGTTTGTCAAACCACTCGACGGCAGCGCCCTGCCGCACGACCCCCACGCCCCCCCTGGCACCGCCGGCCTCGTGCGCTGCTACGTGTGCGAGGCCGACCTTACCGAGCCTGCCGAGGATACCAAGAAGCGCAAGGACAAGGCAGGAAAAGACAAAAAGGACCGCAAGGCCAAGAAGGAAAAGGACCGCGTCCGACCCGGCCTCGTCGAGCTGCGCAGCGAGGGCACCGGCTTCTCGGCCGGCGGCGCCAGCGAGGTCAAGAAAGAGGGCGTGGCGTTTCAGTGCTAAGTCACGGCGATTGGGTTCCTGTTTATATATTCCTTTTATTGGGCTACACGAGCCTGCTACCAAGTACAGTCTGTTGTATAGTTGTATGATAAGCGCCATGCCACATCTTAATGCACAACGCGCTGCGACCGCGAAATCATGTTGTAGATCAGCGTGCCCTCATCGCTGCCGTAGTCTGCATAACCGTAAAACTCCTCGTCCGGGCCGTGCGTACTCAAGCTTCGCAGCCGATCGGCCACGTCGTCCAGAGGAGCGAATCTGGCAGCCGAAGCAGCGGCGGGCGCGGCCACAACCTTTTGCGTCGCCGTGAGAGCGCCCATCTGCTTGGCCGAGCCTGTCTCGGCCTTGCGGCCGAAGAGGGTCAACGCTGACCGGCTGGGGTCGCGCGGGGCCTGGCTGTTGTGGGTGTCCGGACGGAAGAACGGCGTCTCCTTGCGGGTTGGCGGGGGCAGCGTGGCCACTTCTCTGCGATCTCTGGGGAGATCCTGGGAGACGTCCTGGGGCACGGCCCGGGGGACATTGGTCTCGGGCGGACTGCGAGGACGCATCTCCGTCTGGGGAGGCAGCAGCTTCTCGGTTGGCTCCTGGGGCAGCCGTGTTGGCTGGACGGCCATGGCCGGTCGAGATGGCGGCTGGACGGTCTGTGGCAGTTGGACGGGTGGCCGGACTGCGATCTGTGTCTCCATGTCCGGAACTGCCTTGGGAAGAAGCGCCGCCGGTGTCTCCTCGTGAATGGCCACAGGTGCCAGGGAGGTCTGCAAGTCCTGTGGAGCCTGCGTCTCCGGAAGAAGCACGGCTGGCGTCTCCGCCCGGCTCTCCATGAAACTCTCCTCCCTCTCCATCAGCCTCTCCATGGGCCTCTCCATGGGCCTCTCCATGGGCCTCTCCACCAAAGCCTCTATCGGCGGCTTCTCCATTGGTGTCTCTGCCGGCGCTTCAAAAGATCTCTCCACAGGGCCTTCCAGCTGTCCTTCCAGAGCTTGGTGCTCGTGTTCGGCGGGCAGTGGTGCCAGCTCGCGCTGGTCATGCTGGTCATGTTGGTTATGTTGCTCAAGCTGTTCGTACTGTCCATGCTGCTCATACTGCTCGAGCTGTTCATGCTGCTCGTGCTGCATATGTTGCCCCTGTTGTCGGTACTGTTCGTGCTGCTCCACCATCTCCATGTCGGCGCGGTCTGTCCGAGGCGTCCAGCGCTCGTCTGCCTCGGCCTCCCGCGTCGTCCAGCGATCGTCTGCTTCGGACGTCCGCTCCGTCCACTGATCGTCCCCCTTTGCAGCCGCCCGCGCACGCGCACGCCGCCCCGCCGTCATGCGGGCCAGCAGGCCAGCCACGGCGTAGACCAGCCGTAGCACGATGCCATACAGCAACCGCTGGCCCGCCATGGTAAGGCCGTGGTCGAGGGCGGCGCCGACGAGTGCGCGCGGCAGGCCGGCATAGAGGGCGGTGGGGCGCCGAGGTCGGGGGGATCGGCGTGTGCGGGACGTGTTGGACGAGTAGTGTGTGATGTTCTTGGGTGTTTCCTTGGGGATCTCCTCCGCAGCGGTCACGGTGATGACGGGGAGGGCAGTAGGGGTCGTCGATGCGGTCGAGATGCTCGACGCGGCCGTCGAGGCGGTGCCCGCAGACGTGGTCGAGGATGTGGTCGACGCGGCCGTCGACTCGGCGTCGCTGGCGCCATCTGCGTCCACCGCCTCCGCCTCCGCCTCTGCTGTTTCTGCCGTCTCTTCCTTGGCCTCTGTCTTTTTGGCCTTTGCCTCCTCCTTCTCCATCTTGACCTCCGTCTTCTCGACCGTGGCCGCCATGCACTTCACCTCAATCCTCTTCGCCTCCACGGTTTCTTCGGGGACCGTCCTGTCCACCACCTCCTCCTCCACGTCTTCCCCCTCTTCGTCTTCCCGACAGCCCGCCATGTACAGCGGATATGTCAGCGCCGTCGACACGGCCTTGCTGGTGGCAGCCAGCACAAAAACGACGGTAGTGTCGAGGGCGGCACGCGCGAGCAGACGAGCGGCGTGGAGTCCGCGGCCGTCGGGCCGCTGTCCATAGGGGCGGCGTCGTCGCCGCAGCTGCTGCAGCCAGGGGGTCTGCTCGGCGGCCAGGCCGAGAACCTGCTGCAAGCAAAAGGCCAGGGCCGGGTCGAGAGCGCGGGCCAGGTCCTGGGCGGCGGTGCGGCGGCGGCGGGCAAAGATGCTGGAGTTGCCGTCGAGCAGGGCCGTCATGGAGAAGACGCGGGTGCAGGCGGCGGCGGCAGCGGCGGCGACGAGCTCGTCAAAGGCGAGGGTGGCGGCCGGTGCGGCGGGCACGCGGTGCTGGCGGCGGACGATGAAGCCATAGACGAAAAAGAAGAGAAAGGCGTCGGCCGTCGAGGCAAACGACAGCGGTGCCGACCAGCTCTCCAGGCTCTCTGATTTTGCATGAGAAGAGCGAGAAGAGCGAGACGAGCGAGAAGGACGGGTAGGCCGGCCGGCCCGGTCTCCCTGGTCGGCTCGGCCCAACAGTCGTGTTGTGACGACCGACGCAGCAGCAGCGGCAGCAGCTCCCGAGATGGCCAGCGACAGCACCGGGAGAGACATGAGGATGGATCCAAGACGCGAGGCAACGCAACGCAGAGAAAAGCAGAAAGAAGCAAAATAGGCAAAATAGGCAAAATAGGCAAAAAGAAGCAGTAAAAAGACACGACGCGGCGCACCGCAAAACGGCGATGGAAGGAGATGACGCTGCCAAAGCACGGCTCGCACCACCTTTTTGTCGTCAGTCTTTTGTAGTTTAAAATTGAGAGGCCGTTGACCCCCTGCCGGCCAGGCCACACCGACTGGGTTTATTTACGTGCAATTTCCAACTCCACAGGCGCCCGACGGTGGATCTGACAACCGGCGTAGCGCCCCTGGAGCAGGGGGCCTCGTGGCGGCAAGCTAGGCGCGGCAGCACCCGACTGGATGACATGTTGGCTGGCAACGGCGAGGTTTGGGCATTGGTGTCGTTTCTGTCGGTGAACAGGTGGCCGTGGTGGGTTTGGCAGTGGATCCATTGGGACAGGTGGCCGAGTTTGTTTATCGGGCAGAAACAGCTGGCTGGTGTACTCGTACGAAGGACTGTTTGTGCCTTCCGTTTATGTTCTATGGGCTGCGTGGCTGCGTGTCGCGTCTGCATCACGTGACGCACCTTCTATCGACAGTGCAACGAACCCCTCCTCTCTCTCTCTGTTCTACACACCACTCTTGCGCTTCCGCGTCACCTCTTGCCGCCTTGACAAGACCTGAGACATGATAAAGTGGCTGACGTCTTCGTCGGACCAGTAGGCCATGTGCGAGGCAATGGTGTTCATGGGATTGAAGTCGAGCACGCTCCTGTGAGGTTAGCAGAGGAAGAAAAGAAAAGAAAAAAAAAAAAACAGAACCAAAAATACGCACTCCTGGATGCAGTAGTCGACCCGGCCGTTGCGGTTGAGCGCCCGCACCTTGGCCTCCTGGCGGCGCAGTCGCGCGGCCCCGGCCTCTTCGGCACGCCAGCGGTCGTCGCCCTCGCGCGCGAGGCTGGCCCGGTTCTTTTGAAAGTGCGAGTAGAGCGTCTCGACCTCGGCCTCGGCCAGGGCGGCGTCGTGCGGCGGCGGCGGCGGCGGCAGCGGCTCGGAGCCGCCCGGGCCGGCCTGGGTGCGCTCGAGCCGTTCGACGTCCTCCTGGCTGAGGCCGAGACTGCGGTTCAGCAGGTTGCTGGCGATGCCGGCAGACAGACTCGACCACAGGCCCGAGACGCTCTGGCCGACCTTGGCGCCGATGCCCGTGAGCCCCTGGGGGGCGACGCTCCCAAAGAGGCCGCGTTTGGTGTAGGGCAGGGCCTGCGGCTTGAGCTCGGCCATGGCGGGCGCAATCAGCGGCTCGAGGCGGTAGCTGATGGGGTCGGACGGGTGGAAGACGTTGTAGAGCTGGGCCACGTGGGGCGTGGAGACGGGCCGCGGCGGGCGCGAGGAGAAGGAGGGGCCAGAGGGGTCCGGACGGTCGTCGTCGTCGTCGTCGTCGTCGAGCGTGAGGTCGATCATGGGAGTGTCCCGGCCGGCGGGCGCGCGGGGGGGATGCACGCCGCCAATGGTGCGGCCCTCGAGCATCTGGAAGAGCCCGACGGGCGAGCCGAGACAGTAAAAGTCCTCGACGTCAAACGCAAGCCGCTGGGGGTTGGCGGCGCCGGCGAGAGCGGCAGCCCCCGCAGCGGCGCCGGCGACGGTCACGGCGGGCGGGCCGTCGCGACACAGAATGTCAAACAGGATGGCGGAGCCGAGCGAGTGGCCGATCAGGTGGACGGTGCCGTGGAAGCCCGGGTTGCGGGCGCAGAAGAGGGCGTGGATGCGGTTGGCCTCGCGGCGCACAATCTCGGCGATCTCGTCGCGGTAGGCGCTCTGGAACAGCAGCACGTCGAGTGCGAGGTCCGAGATGAGCGAGCGCGCAAAGGCCATGCCCTCGATGGTGATGTCTTCGAGGGCGGGGTCTGGGGGGTTAGAGAGGGAGAGGGAGAGGGAGAAAGACGAAAGAGGAAAAAAAAACCGAAAGAAAGAAAGAAAGAAGAAAATAACCCGAAAGAAAGAAAGAAAGAAAAAAAGAAAAAAAAAACTCACACGTCTCCTCCCCCCGCCGCCGCGGAAACTCGAGCAGGTGTCGCCAACACACCGGCAGCACCTGGATGCGGCAGTTGCCCGGGCCGCCCTCGGGCTCGGCGTGCAGCGCCCGCAGACTGGGCGAGCCGGCATAGACGGCCTTGAGCGTCTTGCGCAGCATGTTGACGTCGTGCACAAAGTTGAGGCTCTCCATGCTGGGACTGAGGCGTCAGTACACGAATCTCGTTGCACGCCCGCAAAAAAAAAACAACACACCCACCGCATGCCCAGCAGCTGGCCGATGCCGTGCGTCACCAGAATCAGATGCTGCATCTCGCGGCCCTGCGTCTCGCCGCTCTGCCCGTTGTAGTCGTCCTGGATCTCCTGCTCCTCGCGCTGCCGCAGCGCCTCCTCGCCGCCCGCGCCCATCAGCGACGACAGCTGCCGCTGCAGCTGCTGCCGCGCCACGCCCTCGACGGTGACGTCGCCGTCGCCGCCGCCCAGGTCGCCGTCCGAGGTTGCTTGGCCCGCCTTTTTGTTTTCGTTTTTTCCCTCGTCTTTTCCCTCGTCTTTTCCCCCGTCCTTGCCCTTGTCCTTGGCCTCCTTCTTCCCCTCGGCATAGCCGCGCACCACCTTGACTCCGCTCATAAAGGCCCCCCCCGAGAACCGCTCGTACACCGTCGACGTCACCCACGACAGCATCCCGTCGGTCGACAGCCACGCCGTCGTCGCGTCCTGGTACGTCGCCACGTGGTTCATGTACTGTCCAAAGAGCCGCTGCGTCTGCGGCGCGTCGACGGGAGCGCTGGCCGTTGTCGTTGTCGTCGTCGTTGTCGTCGTCGTTGTCGCTGTCGTTGTCGCTGTCGCTGTCGTCGCCAAAGTCGCTGTCGTCGCCAAAGTCGCCGCCGCCGCCGCCGCCGCCGCCGCCGCCGCTGCCGCCCGGCTCCCCTCTCCGCCTGCACCCGCCTCGCCTTCGACGGCCCCTCCGCTGCCCGCCCACGGCCGCACCTTGAGATAGCCCTCCTCCAGCTGCGCCGACAGGTTCTCCTCGCACGGCCGCAGCGTCGATCCCTCCTGGTAGAACCAGCTGCCGCGCCGCACGTCGTACACCGGCCCCAGCCAGTACACCGGCGCCAGCTCCCGCGCCTCCACGCACACGTCAAACAGAAAGTCCTCGTTGACCGGCACCGTGACTCCGTGGCCCGGCGAGCATGTAGGGCTGGGCCCAAGTCCGGCTGTCAGTCCTGGCCCCAGACCCAGTCCCAGTCGTTCCCCGGCGCCTCCCCCCATGTCGCCCAGATCGCCCGTCTCCCCCCGCCCGCCGGGATGCCGGCTGTCCTCCATGGCTTCCAGCACGCCTTGATACGCAGCCTCGATTGCCCGGCTGTCGGAAACCGAAAAGGCCACGTACTTTTTCGGTCGTGCTGCCTTTCCGTCCGCCGTCGTCGCCGTCTTCGCTGCCGTCTTCTTTCCCTTGAACCACTCTGCTTTGCGTTTTGGGACCTAAAAGTCAGCCTCTCTCCTCTCCTTGTCCCCTCTGGCTCCTCTCGCACGTCGCTTTCCCTCACTCACATCCACTGCGTGGAACCACTGTACTTTCAGCACCGGACATCCCGCCGGATATTGCCGCACGCTTCGCCCGTAGAATGGACTGATAATGTGATCCTGCGTGCCCGCCTCCGGAGTCGCCGCTCCTGTCGCCGCCGTCGCTGCTGTCGTTGCCTTGGAGCCAGGTGACCCCTCCGTCGCCGGCCTCTGTCTCGGCGTGGCCGCCCGCCGTCCTGAACTCCACGGGTTCATCGAGTCCAGCAGCGTCCCCTTGCCTTCCGGCTTCTTGTCGCCCGTCGCCGGCGACATCTTGCCCCGGATCTTGCCGTTCTGGCTTGCCCACCGAAGAGCTCCGATCCCGTCTCGCCGCTCGCTCAGCCGTCTGGCCAGCTGCCCTCCCAGGTGGACTGCCACGCGTCGCTGTCCGTGCGCCAATGTGCCTTGCAAGCCGCTTGCAAAGGCGGCTCCAGCGGCTGATCTGCTGCTATCGCTGCACACTTGTCGAAATCGTCGTAGTCGTCGCGGCGATGCCAGGACTTTTCAGCGTTGGCTCACTCGCACCGCAATGAAACCGTGTCCAGAGTGCTCGGGGAAAAAAAAAAAGTAATACGCGGAACTGCAAATTCCCCGTGCACCCAACAATATAGGGGCCGCCGAGGCTGCCGTGTGGTCTGTCCTCACTTATTCGCGTCTGCCTATGACGGCATAACGGCCTTCCACCCCACGCGGTGCCTGCTAATCATGTTGAGTGCGCACGTGATACTCGTACTGTACACACACACTGTCACAACCGTGGGAACCGCAAATACGGACTGAGGGCCGTTCCTGCCACATCGCTCATCACGTTTAACAGTAAATTCATCCAATTCATCTATCTCGTAGCCTCGTACGCCGGTGGCGGCGCTTCATCCCAGAATGTAGGGTTTTTGCGGTTCTCGTCATAGACCCGCCGAGCAATCTCGCTCGCCATCTTCATGATCCACTCCTTCTCCATCACCGGCCCCGACTCGGGGAACGTCTGCGCCGCCGGCCGTCCTCCAGACCGCGACGCTGTCGTCGCCGCCTGGGAACGCCGCTTGTCGCCCGCCAACGCAGTCTCCAGAACGCCGCCCATGCGTATCAGACTGGGCCGTGATGCTCCCGATGCCGGCACTCTAGATGGCCCTGGCGTCGGCTTGCTTTCCTGCGCCCACCCGGCTGCTGCCAGCATGGCGCCGAGACTCGCAGCCGGATCGCTCGCGCCAGCTTGTGCCGCTCCGTCCGGGCCTGTCCGCAATGTTTGGCCGGTCTGGCCGGCCTCCGCTGCTTCTTCCAGCTCCTGCTCCTCCGGGATCGACGCCGGCAGAATCGGCTCCGACAACGGCCCCTGCACCGACACGCTGTCCGACGCTGTGTCGCCAGCCTCGCTGACCGTTGCGCTGAGCTCGCCCGTGCTGTTGCTGCTGCTTCCACTGCTCTTGCGCAGGTTGACCACCCGCGTCTTCTTCTTGCGCGCCCCTCCATACGCCTTGGCGTGCCGCGCGTGGCTGGCTCCCAGCGACAGCCCCGTCGTAGCCGCGCCCATGCTGGCCATCGCGCCCCGTGTCGGCAGGTGGCCGTGAACCTGGCTGCCCGTGTCCGAGAAGGTGTACGTCGTCGTCGTCGCTGTCGTCGACGTCGCCGCCGCCGTGTACGAGTTGCACCGCGCCAAATTCGGCGTCGAGAACGGTGGACTGCTCGCGTTGGTCGTCCCCACGCCACTGCCGCTGCCATCCTGCCGATCCGACGGTCGCGTCCACGCCCGGAAGACGACCTCCCGGATGCCCGGTGTGAATAGTGACAGTGTCCGGTGCGAGTTGGTCAGCGCAGCCAGTCGCACCAGGTTCTTCTGCGAGAACAGCGACTGTGTTTCCGGCGTTCCTGTGGTCAACAGAGACGAGATGTCGCCCGCGTCCACCGGGTTGCCGCTCGCGTCCACCGCGTCTGGCGGTACGTCCGCCAGCGGGTTCACCCGTACCTCGCCGTCGTCGTCCTCGGTCGTCGCGTCAGTGCTGTTCTCCTTGGGCGCCTGGTCCGGTGACCACAACTGCAGCGAAAGCCGGTGGATAATGGCCGGCAGCTCGTCCATCATGAGGTCGCGCAGCTTGCCCTCAATCGTCCGTTGCAGGTAGTCCCTGACAAACTGGATGGAGTCAAAGGTCGACGAGACCTTGAGCGATTCGAGCGGGTCATTGCGAAAGACCAGAGTGAGACCCTTTTGCTTCGAAAAGACGACGATAATGAAAGCGGAGAGTTTGATTTCTGATAATGTGATTTGGAGGGGGATGGTCAAGCCGGATGCCGCGGCCAATGGTTCTGGAGATGTAAAGGACGGTTTGGAGGAGAGATAGGTATTGAGCGGATTGGCCTGTGCGTGTGCGTGTTAGCATGAGTGCTACAGCATGACGTACGGATGTGACTGCAGGGGAAATGAAGGGCGCGAAGGGAAACAGCACTGGCGCGAATCCCTGTCATTGCCAAATTGGCAAGTCCAAGCCAACAACGGGCCCAGGCCCCCCCTTTGGGCAGCAACGCCAAAAAGTCTCGACAGTCCGGTGGCAAACCGAGAGGCAACCCAGAGACCAGGTGAAGAGAAACGCGATGTGAATCGCCAACGGTGCAGGACAGCAGAGACTGAGTGGAGAGGCCGTGGCCGAAAAGGGCATAGCCAGATGGAATCGGGCATCTTCACCGCTGCTCGAGCCCACTGCCCAGCCAAAAGAGGGGCCCCCAATGCAGTAACAGGGATAGATGACAACCAAGATGTGCCGCTCGGCTGAAGCGCAAGGAGGGGACTAACCTGGACGCGTGTTTTGAGGGTAAGAAAGGCGTCGCCAGTGTAGCACATCTTGAAGATGCCGCGGAAGCGGTCGGCCGCGATATCGCCAATTTCGAGGATTTCGAGGTCGGGCGGTACGGAGCCGAGGTTGAACTCGGTCACGATAATGTCGTCCACGATGATCGGCGGCTTCGGCGTCTTGTTGAGCGCGGTTGTCAGGAGGTCGCGGGCGCGTTGGTAGAAGCTGGCGTCAGCCGCGAGGGGCGACCAGTTGAAGTTGAAGGCCATGGCGGCGGCGCCCGGCGCATGGATGCGCTCGATTCCAGGATCCCAATTGTAGATACGGCCTTATACCGTCGCCCGCATGGCGGACGGGGAACTCGAAAGGGCGTCGGCCGAGGGTGGAGGGGCGGGCGGAATCGCGAAAGCGAGGCAAGAGGGTTGAGGGTCTCAAGGGCCTACTTGCAGGCCGGAGCGTTGGGGCGTCGGGAAGTCGGGTGAGAAGTGTTGAAGCGCTGAAGCGTTGAAGTCGCCGAGGGGAAGAGCCGCGTTGAAGCTGGCGAGCGAAGTCGATGCAGACGAGAAAAAGGATGCAAAGTCGAAAAGCAGCGAGCACAGTTGCCGAGATTGGAATTAGGTTAGGCTATGCAGAATCGAAGAAGCACGGGTCCGAAAGGAAAGACAAGACTCAAGGGTCGGCAGGGGATGTGAAAAAAAAAAAGACGACGGCTGGTGTGCCCGTGCCAATGTGGGCGGGCGACTGGTGTGTGGTGGCAGGTGGAGCAGGCCGGAGACGCGGAGCGAGGACAGGAAAAAAAAACCGAGAAAATAGAAGCATCGGGAAAAAAAAACAAGGACGAAATCGGGTGGGGTGGTGTGAGGAGCGAAATGGCATGCAGGGCCGTTGCGGCGCCAATTAAGTCGCGTCCCTGCTCCCCCCGCAATACGAGTACGCGGGACGGCGTCCCAGGCAGGGTGGCACGTGACGGCACACCGCCTCGGGTGCATGCGCAAGGCGTTGTTGCATGGAGCGCTACAGCGCACTACAGCGCACTACAGCACACTACAGCACACTACAGGGCTAGCCGGGCGCTAGCGTGCAGGGACCGTGAGATGTCTGGGGCGGATGGGGTGACCGGGACGGTCGCATGGACAGTGGCACGGGGAAAGGCAGATAGGCGGGAGGACGGCAGGCCAGACTGCACGTAAGATGCGGCTGCCGGGCGGTTCATGCTCGAATGGGCTGAGATGACGTCTGGGTCGGGGATGGGACGGCCGGGGAAGGGGAAGCGGACATCAGGTGAGGTCCGCCGACGAGGGGATATCGGAACCGAGAAACGAGTACTTTCGGGCGTTGGGCCTAATAAAGCCGAGAATCCTCTGCCGCACAACTGAGACCTGCATTGGGCGAGACAGGGCCGGAATTTATGCAAGGCGTGGAGGCGGTGACCAGATACGAGAGAAAAGAGGGAGAAAGCCGCAAGAGGAGGGGTACATCTATATCTTAGTAATATTACGAGTGAGATACTCATGGCCAGGCAAGAGAAGACACGAATGAAACCAGAGGAAACAGGACCGACGGCTCGTCCCCGATGCGTTCCGTTCGTCCCAGCTTCTTATCGTATCTTGCGTAGCATGGAATCGTAAGATACGGCCAGGTCGCACTGCCAAGGGGCATGACCTCTTCTTTCCAGGCAGGCAGCGGCCGTTCCTTGCCAAAAGAGAGTTGCGCGTGAGACGGCCCTGCGGCGCCAGCCTGCCGCCAATGAGCGTGTGCCCTGGCCATCTGACGTTTTCCGTGTGACGCTGCACGCGCACGCGAGAGGCTCCACGGCAGCGCCACGATGAGATGGGATTTTCCAGTAATAGGATAGAAATCCTTGCCATGTCATCCGGGTAATCTTGCAAAGGCACGCGCAGCTCTTGGGAAGCGGAAAGCGACAGCAGCCATGGCCCCCCCCGGGCAGAGGCCTCCACATATGGCATCGGCGGTGGGGAGGAGGGTTGCCGGCAGGCACGATCTACGAGTACGCGGCCACGAGAGAAAACAGGAAGCCGCCACCAAACTGGCCCAGCCTGACTTTCCAACCGACCTTGTCGGCTTGCCCTTTTCGCCTGCCTGTCGTCCGGTCCGTCTGCCAATTGCTAGCTCCCCTTTGAGCCCAGGGACAAAATCCGAAAAATCCAATCGTCAACTCCTAATTTCTACATTGGGAACACCGTATTCTTACCTCCCCGCGTCGCCCCCCTTCCAACCCCCGGCTCCCTCTGCCCCCTCCCCCCCGTCTTTACGACGTTTTTCCCCTTCTCTCCCCCTTCCCCCCACGTCTGTCTTCTCCACAACCCAGGATCGCGACCGGGCCGGCAGCCAATGGCCGCCTCAGCGGACGATTCCGTCGTCGTCGTGGTGCCGTCTCCTGGCCGTTCTGGCGATGCTCCAGCTGCGGCGGCGGTCCCCGCCTGCACGACCCCAGGAGTCTCCACTGTGCC
This sequence comes from Leptographium galeiforme, assembly GCA_004028395.1. NCBI lineage: Eukaryota > Fungi > Ascomycota > Sordariomycetes > Ophiostomatales > Ophiostomataceae > Leptographium > Leptographium galeiforme. The sequence goes on from RQWE01000077.1 coordinate 70,258, forward strand.
CTCTGCTCGGCCACCAGTCGCCGACGAGGTCGTCGTGCTGCCGCGGACGGCCGTCTGCGTCTTTGCCGGCGAGGGGTCCGCCAATGCCGTCTTTCAGCTGACGGTCGACTCGAGGGACGGCAACAAGGACGCCAAGGACAGCTTCGACCGAGACACGTCGGCCCTGCTCGCCTCCCACCTGCTGCGCGTCCCCAAAGCGGTCCCTGGTGGTGTGCACCCCCACGTCTGCATCGACCACCACGCTTACTATGCGTCCGTGCTGCAGCCCCTGGTCGGCTCCGACGACCTGGTCGCCCAGCGGCTCGTCCGCGGTGTCGCTCACCTGCAGCCCCAGCTCAATCGCCTGCTGGCGGCCCACGACGCCGACCCGCGTCTGCGCCGCCGCCTCGACTGGGCTGGCTGTCGCGTGGCCGACGGCCTCGACGTCGCCCTGCTCGTCGAGGACATGGGGGCCAGCGAAACCGTCACGACTGTCACCCATTCCAGTTCCTCCAGTACTCTCACTACCACCACCATCCAGTTCAAGCCAAAATGGCTCGCCCAGTCGCCCACCGCCCCTCCCGACGCCCGCCGCTGCCGCACATGCGCCCTTGCCGCCGCTCTCGCCTCGAAAGGTCCCAGCCAAACGGGCCGCGCTCCCAAGCCGTGTCCACTCGTGCTCGTGGCCAACTCCAACTCCCCCATCGACGACGCCCTCTGGGACTACCTCTGTCGCCACCTCGTCCCGCCCACCTCGTCCGCCCCGCTCTTGGCACCGTCCTCCCGCGCCACCATTGTCCGCTGGCTGCGTGCCACCGACCTCTTCCGCCGCCTCGCCGCCATCCAGGCCGAATACGATCCCAGCGGTGCCCTTGCCATCCGTCCTGACGACGACAGCCCCGCCTCCGCCTCCGCGCTCGACCGCCTCCAGACCGCCATGACGCTGCGCGACTGTACCTGCTTCTTGCGCGTCACCTTTGGCCCCGACGGTCGCGTCCAGGCCATTGCCGCCAAGCTCGGCGACCTCGACCGCAAGGATGGCCGCCGCCGTCTTGCCCGCTGGCAGGGCCAGGAACGCGAGCTCATCGACGGCGGCTTCTACACCGCCACCGAGCTTCCCCGTCAGCCCACGCAGTGCTGGCTCGGCCTCTGAGCGGATTCATTTTAGCTTCTTAAAAGTTTTGTATAGCACCTGTACTTGTAGGACGAGGGATAGCATCGCATTTCGACATCCGGCCGATGTCGGCAGCGTGGCTAGGACGAGCTGGCTGCTGGGCGCTGGGAATCCGTTGCATTTGTTTCCATCTTTTGGTACCAATTTTGCTATAAATTGGGGATATATTTCATATATTGGATGGCATAGGACATGGTCCGGAAGATTAAAAAAAGGGCAGTGATGAAAAAGAGAGACAACGGTACATTTATACAGCATGAGAACAGAGTGTATGGAGGGGGAATCAGAGGCCTAGCAACCATGCCGTCCGGTATATCGACGGGGTAAAGAACGAAACAGCAAACGCCAAACAGTAGAAGCGATGTAATCCAGATCCAAATCGGGTAGTCATGCAGCCGTGCCTATCCCAAGCAGTGCAATGCATACTATGCAAACCAGCAGAAACAAAAGCACAAGCATACAACAGAGCGACGAAACCAGCACGCAACGCCGCAGACCAGCTCGAACGCCGCAGACCGGCACCTCACCATCTATAACCCGCCGACCGCGAAGCTCATAAGGCTGCCCACCGTCAGGCCGGCCACGAGACACAGGCCCATGAACCCGCCAGCGGCCTCCTGCTCGCCGTCGCCGACCCATTCGCCTGCGGTCATCATGGCGTTGGCGCCGAGGAAGCCGCTGGTGAGGCCGTAGGGCAGCTGCACCACAAAGAGGTAGAACAGATCGCTATCGACGACGGCGCCGCGGCCGCCCAGGTTGCACAGCAGGTAGAGCGGTATGAAGCCAAAGCGCGCGAGGCTCAGCACAAACAGCAGGATCGGCCGCTGCCGCAGTCGCGCCGCCCCCGGCAGCATGGTAGACATGCGGCCCAGCAGGTCGCCCAGGTTCCAGAAGAAAAAGGCCAGGGGAATAAAGGCGGCCGGTCGCAAGAGAGGCGACTGGTGGGCGGTGCCCGCGTCCGGCGCGCCCGGCGAGCCCGTCATCGTCACCGACAGCACCTTGGGTGTCAGCACCGGGAAGAACATGCTGACGAGGAAGCACATGAAGACGGTCATGGCCACCCAGTGCAGCTTGCGGAACAGCGCGCGCAGCCCAATGACCTTGCGCGCTGCCCGTTCGGCGTCCTCGATCGACGCCATGCTCTCGGACAGCGCCTCGGCCATGCGCATCTCGACCAGCCGGTTGTGTCGCCGCACCAGCGGCTGGAACGCCACCAGCGCCGCCACGGAAATGGCGACGGCTGTCAGAAAATAGAAAAAGGCCGACGTGCCCGCCTCCGCAATGGCGGCTTGGACGGCCTCGGCCGACTTCGCCGGCGGCCCATCGGTCGGACCCGACCCAGGGGCGCTGTCGTGGACCGGGAAGGCGATGACAGTAATCATCTGCGCAATGGGCGGCAACACGCCGGCGACGCCTTGGCCGGCCATGATGGCCTGGGTGTACTCTGGGCGGCCAAAGGAGGCGGCAAAGGCAAAGGCGCCATTCTGGATCAAGCCGCAGGCCCAGGCGGCGGCCGAGACGACGATGAGCAAAAAGACGAGGTAGGCCGTGGCGGAGACGTGCAGGAAGAGCGAGGTCGACGCGGTCAGCAGGCTGAAGACGGCGACGTTCATGACCAGGGCCGAGTTGATGCGGAACGGGTACGAGGCCGAGTACTGGATGCTGGTCAAGACCAGCACGGCGGCCAGGTTCGTCCCGGTCGAGACGGACGTGATGGCCGACTGGAAATTGGCCAGGATCCACGGGCTGGCCGCAAAGCGCATCTGAAAGTAGGGCGCCGCCGCCAGAAACATGTTCCAGGCCCAGAGCATGGCGACGCCGACGAGCGCGAAGATGCTGTACTCGACCCACGAAAAGGCCGCCTCCGTCTCGTACTCGTCGTGCGAGCCCTCCAGCAGCGACGACGTCGCGTAGCCCGTGTCATCCTCGTCCGCGAGCGGCAGCCGTCCCTCGTGGAGCGGTGTGTACTCGCGCACGTCCGCCTTGATCGGCATCATGCCGCGCAGCCGATCGATAATGGTCATGGCGTGTGTCTCGGGGGGGGTGGACGGACGGGAGGATGCGGGTGAGGTCGGCAGCGGTACTCTCACGGACGGCATAGGGAAAGCAGCAAATTCGTCCAGCAAGACGGCCACGGCTGCATTTCTGGCCGGAGGCGCGTGCTTTTTATCCTGCCAAGTATTCGCACACTAGGAGAGGGGGGGGCGCAAAAAAGAGTCGTCCGCCGTGCTGGGCGTTCGCAGGCGCGGTTGCAGGCGATTATTCCTCCTCGTGTCGTGACGTTGTTGGGCTGGTGGTCGATACAGCCAAACAGGAGCCGAGACAGATCGATGACGGATCCATCGGCCAGTGGCCCGCCGCAATCGCTCAGGCGGTCGCTCCCACCCTTCCCCCCACTAGAGATAGGGCCCAGCACGGGAAAAAAATGACGGGCGGCGCTGCACAGAAAACTTGAAAGTACGATTAAAGACAAAAAAACAAACAATCACAAAACAGGTAGAGTTTACCAGTTTGTCAGTTTGCCAGTCGCACTTGCCAGCCCAAACTTGTTGCCTAGTCGGTGCACGCGCCCCGGATGGGAAAGTTGCCTGGCTCGGTGACGCGTGCCTTCCGCCCCAGCAGACCAGCCCGCTGGGAGCGACGAATGGGCGCGCGAGTCATGCGCCACCCTAGTCAAGAATGGGGGGGGGGGGGGGGACCTTGTGCTCTGGGGCGAAACCTTACTGTCTTCCGTTCAGCTGCAGATCGTCCGGCCGGAGCAGCCCGGTCTTACGCCCATCTCAATTCGCGCACAGCGCGGAGTTCAGCGCCCGATACGCTAAGCGAGACGTATTCGTCAAAACATTCTTAGAACGGATATGGCGTTTGTTCACGATGCCGTCACGCCCTTGTAGACATGACATAGCAGCTCACGGCCGATATTACGGTTCGAGGCCAGATGCATCTTCTTCACCTCACGTCTCGCCCGATTCGCCGAGAAAACTCGCCGAGACCATTTCTTGCCGGGTCCATTCCCCCCACACACTAACACCCCCAACACATGTCATCTCATATATCTCACTAGCACACTTCGGCCTCTACCCCAGCAAAAAAAGACTCTCGTACCACGGCAGCAACACCACGACATGGCGTGTACATTCAAACCGATAATTGTGGACTCAGTAGAGCACCGTATCTTCCTCTGTCTCCACCATGACATCCCTATCTCTGTCGTCATGGTCGTGCCGATGCCTTTGCTCCTCATGAGGATCATGGCGATCTTGCTGATCGTAACGATCGTCGTGCACATGGTGTTCGGGTTCGGCCTCCTCCGCCGCTGTCTCAGTGTGCTTGTGTCCCTCGTCCTTGGGTAACGGGGATGACGGAGGAGGCGTACCGACCGACGGGCCCTGGCCCTCAGCCGTCGCGTGGGCGGTGAACTCGCCCGCTCTGGTATCTTTGTCCACTTCTGTGCCCGCCCTGGCCACTCCCTCGGACTGTGGCTGCGGGGTAGCCACCGCCACGCCCAGTGCTGCCAGCCTCTCCTGTTTCTGGACCGCAAACTTTGCCTTTTCGCGCTCGATCGTCCCCTCCGCACTCAGGATCTGCTCCTCAATCACTCGGTCCTGTTCCTTGCTGGGCTGCCATGGCCGGTAGTGCTGTGGCGCAGAGTTAGTCCTGGACGGAGATGGCCGAACGCGCGGGGGACTTTCAAAAGGCTGCCCGCTGAAGGGCGCCACTTACCAGTCTCGGCTCACTCAGCGTTTGCAGGTTGCGCGCGCAGGCCAGCAGGCTTGCGTGACGGGCACGCATCTTTTCCCGTGTCAGTATACTCGTAGTGCCCTGGCCGGCGTCATCGGAAACTGGGGAAAAAAAAAAAAAAAAAGAGAAACCTGTCCAGCACTCACCACGCGCTCGTCAAAGTGGACCTGCTCGATCTTGCGGGCCGTTGCCAGTCGGACCAACCGCTCGGCCTGGCGCTGCTTGTCCTCCTTGCTCTCCCGGCGGTCGGCTGTGGGCGGTCGTGACTCGGTCTGCGGCTGTGGTCGCTGCCGTCCCTGTGCCGCCGCACGCCCTCCCGTCTGGCCCAGTGTGCTGAGTAAGCCGCCGAACAGCCGCTGGCCGCGCTTGCGCTCTTCCTGCGAGACAGCCCCGACGCGCTTGCGCCGGTCCTGCGCGTCCCATGGGTCGGGCTCGGCCGCGGACGAGCGCCGCCTGCCCGTGGATCGGCCGTCGTCGTGTGACTCGTTCGTGTCGGCGCCGTGGTCACCGACCACTCTGGCCCGCTTCGATGCCGGCTCCTCGTCCCGTAGACCGTCGCTGGGCGGCTGTCGTGTGCTGCCCGCCTCGCCTGGCGATGCGCCATCGTCCCCGTCCCGACGCCTCTTGGCCGTCAGAGGAGATGCAGCCGGCTCGGACGCGACGGGCGAGTCGGGGCCCCGAGTCTCACCATCCACCGTGGGAGGGGAGTCGCTGTACACCACCAAGCTCCCGTTAGCATGGCCGGCCCTCGCGCTTGCTATTGTACTCCGCAGTAGGCCATTTGGCGACTCGCCTATTGGTCGGCATCGTATCAGGACCTCTCGCGAGGGGTACCGAAATCGTGGGGTGAGGTCGAATACGCGCGGCTTACACGTCCTGCCCTGAACCGATGGGCGATCCGATTGTGGGCATGTTGCCAGATGGGCGGGATCGTGGGAGAGGAATGCGCTGGTTAAGACATTGAACGTCGAGCTCCAAAGCTTGGGACGTATATTTTGGCTGACTAACCCTTCTACATGAAGTAGCAGTAACACGTGCTGGCATGCTAGACAAGGTTAGACACGGTCAACGCCACAGAAGTGGCTGGAAAGGGTGGCAAAACGGTGATAAATCCATATCACAGCTCTCAGCTTTCCACACTCGACCGCGTCGGTTCTCCTCCAGACACTCTTCTACCACACATTGCGTCGCCATGTCTCGCCATCACCCCGACCTCGTCATGTGCCGCAAGCAGCCCGGCATTGCCATCGGCCGGCTCTGCGACAAGTGCGACGGAAAGTGCCCCGTGTGCGATTCATACGTGCGGCCGACGACACTGGTGCGCATCTGTGACGAGTGCAGCTTTGGCAACTACCAGAACAAGTGTGTCGTGTGCGGCGGAGAGGGCATCTCGGACGCCTTTTACTGTTTTGAGTGCACGCGGCTCGAAAAGGACCGCGACGGCTGTCCAAAGATTATCAATTTGGGCAGTTCTAGGACAGATGTGAGTTTGATGTCCAAGGCCATGCAGAGACACGGTACTAACAAGCCAACAGCTATTCTACCAAAAGAAAACAAACCGAACACAATACTAGCATTGGCGGCCCCAGGTTGGGGCCTGCCGCATGGTCGAGCGGAGGGCACTGCACATTTTAGAGAGCGCCTGGAGCCGCACGGAACGAGAGCGGCACAAAGACCACATGCGCAAGTGGTTTCCTGTTTGATACCCGAGAAGGAGCAGAAAGAGCCATCACCAAAAAGGGGGATTGTATATATAGAGAGAAGACGAGTTACGGTCGTTGGACAGAGAATGAACTGTACATTAAAGATGGCAAAAAAAAAAAAAAAAAAAGGAAACGCATCATGCCCCAAACTTGACCAATCTTGCATCTTCCGTAGCGAACCGTTAAATATAGCTGACCTTGACGCCCATTCCCGCCGTGGCCCGCACCTTTTGCCAGCCGGAGCCCAGGATGCGGGCGATGCGCTCCCGCACGTTCCGCTTGCCAAACATGGCGAGCAGCGCGGCGATGAAGAGTAGGGTGCGGACGAGGGCGCCGGGGCTGGCCTGGAGCTGTGCGCTCATCTGCTCGACGAGGGAGCGGACGTTGTAGAAGAGGAGGGCGGTGCGGGTGGCGAGAGAGGGTGTCTCGGCGACAGCGTCAGGGGCGGTCTGGGCCTTTTTGGGCGGCGAGGCAGCGGCGGCGCCGGTAGAGCCACCAGCAGCCGTGGCCGAACCAGACTGTGGCCGTGTGGAGCGGTTCGAGTGGGACGACCGGGGCCGGCCGGCGGCGCCGCCTCGGGTGGAGGTGCTGCCGCCGGCGCTGGACGGGGGCTTGTGGCGATGATGCGCGGCCGGCGAGTCGGCGGCTTCGCGGCGCGCGCGTTCCTCCTGTATTCGGCGTTGCTCGCGGTCCTCGTTCTCGGCGCGGATGCGGCGGGCGTCGTCGAGCTCCTGCTGGCGGCGCTGCAGCTCGTGCTCGCGGTCGTCGCGGGCGCGCTGCTCGGCCAGCTGCTGCTCGTCGTGCAGGCTCTGCAGGGCCTGCAGAAAGGCCTCGCGGCGCTCGTCGTCCAGGATGGGGCTGGCGGCGATAAAGTCGCGGGCGTAGTCCCACTCGTCGTTGCGCAGCAGGACGTGCAGGGTGTAGAGCTCGAGGATCTTGACGCGGGCGTTGAGGTCGCGGGGCGTGTCGGTGCCAGAGGCGCCACGGACGGGCGAGCGGTGGCGGGCAAAGGCGCGGCGCGGCGACGTGGCGTCAAAGTGGTCGGTCAGGTCGAGGGCGGGCGTCTGGGCGTAGGACAGGTAGCTCTCGAGGCGCTTCTGGTTCTGGGCCTGGGAGGGGGCGTGGGCCAGGAGGAGGGTAGCACTGGGGGGGGGGGGTCAGGGTGTCTGTGTGGGCTTGGTAGTGGTAGGTCAGTTGTACGTACAGGTTGATGACGACATCGGCGTCGACGTCGCCCTCCTGGCCGTGGTAGCCGTTCCGGACGACCTCTTCCCAGATGTCGCCGTCGCGGACCTTGGCACAGAGGGAGCGCCATTCCTGGGTGCCAAAGACGTCCTTGCCCTCGTCGGGCTCGAGCTCGACAATGGCGTTGAGGATGGTGAGGTAGAGGCTCCAGACCTTGACGCGGGTGGTGCGGGAGGCGGAGGCGAGCGGAGCGGGTTCGCGCGAGGAGGAATCGGGGAGGTGGCTGTCATGGCCTTGAGGGCTGTTGGGGCCGTCGTTTCCGCTGTCGTCGTCGACGGGCGGTGTGATGAGCGGCAGGAGGGTGGTGAGGGCCTCGGGCAGACGACGCGTCAGGAAGAGGGTGGAGGCCTGGCGGTAGATCTTGGACATGCTGTTGCTGGCATGGCCGTGGTGGCGGCCGTGATGGCCGTTGCGGGTGGAGTGCGAGGAGACGGACGAGGCCAGCAGAGGCGGGCCGCCGCGGCCAAAGGCCGGGTTGACGGCGGTCCTGTACGAGTTCAGGGCCATGGTGAAGAGGAAAAAAAAAAAAGAAAAAAAAAAGAGAAAAGTCGCGTCGGAAGGACTCTCGCGAGACCTTGTGGCGAGAAAGAGGGAAAAAAAAGACGCGTCACAATGGTTTGGGTCCGCTCGACTGGTTAGACAAGAGCTCGAGCCGCACACGCAGCCATGGACGCGGTCAGTGGTGGTGGCATGCCGTTGCCCCTGGGCGGAAAGTCAGGCGTCGCTCGTGACAAGGGAATGAAGACACGAGAATGGCTGGGGAGACTCGGTTGGGTGGATTTCTGCCTCGGCAGCACCAGCTGGAAATTGTGTGGGGTATGGGCGACGGCGCGGTACTTGCAGGCAAGTATCATGTGGCCTGAGCGACAGGCTGGTGACCAGACGGAATGGCGGATTCAGGAGTAACCTCACGTGACGTCGACCAAAGTCTGGGTTACGTAATACGGACAGTGGGGCGGACGTCCGTCTCCCCACCAACGGAGAGCAGGGACGTGTACACAAGCTAGGGAAACGGGACTGGGCATGACGAGTAAAACTCACCGAAAGCCAGCGTCGGGCGTGCAGCAGCGTGGACAAACACACCAATCAGACGACACAGGCCGATCCGAGCTACTGCGTATTGCTGCATGACTAGCGGACAGGTGGTGATTGATAGGTTGTTCCGTTTCTTATTTACGCAACTGCGCCTCTTTTGTGGTTTTTTCTTTCCCATCCGGCGATTTTTGGCAAGAAGCGACAAAGCATCAGCGGGACGCAAAGACCAATCTGTGCGAGCGCGGATGTGCACAGCAGGACCTGTTTAGCGAGGTGTACACGACGGACGAGCGAAGCGGAAGCGGCTCAAACGGACAGCATTCCACGGCGCGACAGCGGCATTCCTCTCTCGGACTTTGACCGTGGGACGCAGCGCAGCGAGCGCACTCAGCGGCGGCGATGGCGCCGGCAGACTCGCTGGCGGCGGCCGGCTCGAGCACGTACTCGTCGGACACGCTGCATGTGGGCGACGGGACGTGGGACTACTCCAAGGACACGTTCCTGCTGCCGCCTCTGGAGGGCGTCAACTTTGAGACGATGCGATACAATGGTGAGTGCGGTCGCGGACACTTGTTGCGCAGTCTCCGGTCGCAAGTCGCTAACGCGCGCAGGCATGGGCAATCGCTTCTCGACGATCCCGCAGTACCACTCGCTGGTGGTCGGCCACGGGGTGGTGGCGGCGATTACGTTTCTGTTTCTGATCCCGCTCAGCGTGATGATTGCGCGGTTCTACCGCGGACGCCCCGGGTACGCGATGCGGTACCACGTGTACATTAACGTGGTGGTGATGATGCTGGCGACGGTGGTGTTGATCCTGGGGTGGTTCGCGGTGGGCCCGAAACGCAGCCTGACGAACCCGCACCACGGCATTGGGGTGGCGCTGTACACGCTGGTGATGGTGCAGATGTTGGGCGGGCGGCTGGTGCGGCGGCTGGCCGGACGGCACTCGCTGCGGCTGGACCTGCACCGGTGGTCGGGGCGGGTGATTGGGCTGCTGGGGATCGTGCAGGTGCCGCTGGGGCTGACGCTGTACGGGTCGCCCAAGGTGCTGTTCATCCTGTACGCGATCTGGATGGCGTTTGTGGTGTTTGTGTACTTTGTGCTCAGCCACCGGCACGGCGGCGGCAGCGGCGGGGGCGGCAGCGGCGACGTGCGGTACTCGAGCCGGACGTCGGAGCGGCGGACGAGCAGCGGCGGCGGCGGCGGCGGCGGCGGCGGCGGCGG